>JALDNG010000043.1:3537500-3757500 GCA_024349245.1 Neodontobutis hainanensis | reverse complement strand
CCAAAGGCCATAGAATACAATTTGTAGTCTGTGCACAATTTATAAAAAAGGGGCAGTGACCTGGGATACAAGCATGTGATTAAGTATGCCATTAACCAGCTCAAGACATATCACAGTGAGAGCCGCTGCACGTTTCCAGTCTGTGCTCGAACGGGTACATGTTGCTGCTGTCAAGCAAAATGACATAATTGCAGTTGATGTCTTTTCTTGTGTCAAAAGCAGACTCAAATTCGATTATCTAAATTTTATCTGACAGTATTATCTTTCTGGCCCTGTTTCCCAATTTGTCACATATCTTGAAACTGGCACTAAATGAGACATTGAATTGTTTTTTTTAATGTTGTATGCCTTGCAGACTTTTGGTGTAAATTGACGGTTTGGTAATAGAACTAAAATACATTAACAATGCAGTTGAGTGTACTATTGGATTATGATTTTGAACTTAGACAATTCATCAGGTTTATTTTTCATGTTTATAAACAACTTCCCGTGCGACGCATTTAGATCTGAAAGGGTTTAATTCTCCTGTTCCTCTGTTAATTGGAGGCAGGCAAGTGTGCCAGCTTTGCACTTAGTCTGCGGCTTGCTCATCTCCTTTACTCATAATCGACTGCTACTCTCTTCCTTTGAGTAAGACGTGTAAAATGCTGTCCAACCGACTTCCATATACACATTTTAAACAGGGTAACAATAATATTTTATGCAATTTTACTGCATTGAAGGAATACTTTATTTTTCATTTACCGTAAGTGATGAAAGCTAAATGAGGAGCTTAGCTAAAGGAGCTAAATGAGGAGTAAGGTTGTTTCTTTTATAATAGTGTATTTTTGCAAACACCTTGTGCTCCCTCCGCAGTGACACCGCCACGACATCCAAGCTGCTTTGTACAAAGTTAAGCAACTAAAGAGATGCTTTGTAGAATTTGAGAGGGAGTGTCTGCTGGTTGGAAGCCAAATGCCAAGCATAACTCAACAAGACAGAGTGACCCTCAAATAGCTGCTATGGCCCGGCATGACACTGAACAAACTGTAAAATGACCTTACAAAAGGACAACGTTTCTACAATTCTTTCTTTCCTGAAACGTCTCTTTCATGTGAGACCACAATTTGAACTGCATCAATAATGGAATAAAGTAAAAAAGGACCCTGATAAGACATTTGAGTTTCAGAGGACTTGCTACTAACAGAATCATTTTAGCTTCAGGGGAAATAATATGAAATACATTTATTACTCACTAGTAATTGATTTCCTGTTGCATATTTTTCAAGGTTATGTTACAGACCATTAAAGCAGTGGGTGGACAGTAGGAAACAGCTAAGACCTTTTCACTGAGTAGCCGGTCTGTTTACACTGAAGGAGGCACTTCTAGATGCGATTTGAAAGCCATGTGTTAATGCAAGACCTTGAACGTGGAAGATAATTTTTAAAAACACTTAAACACACAAAAAAACCTAAAGGATATAATATTCTTTTTATTTCTGTATTATCTATTGTATGTATTTTGTTGTATAGAAATGTGCAATGACAATAAAGCCTTATCTTAAGAACTCTTTGTGTAATCTAATCAAACTGATATGAAAAGCCTTTTTGTATTAAAACCTCTTTTCAAGGTTTCTGTGAATAAGGAATATAAATATGCTGCTGTGAATGTGTGGCTTTGCCACAGGAAAAAAAGCCAAGTCTTATGACAGTTGAAAAAGCACTGCCCCCCACAGACTAATGGTCACACCGTAAAAACACTAGTCTGACCTTTTAAACGCACTTATATTAAAGTTTCTTTTAAAAGTCAGGCAGCTTGTTAAATTGGATATCTGTCACTGGCTTTAGGTACCGATGACAGATGGACGGGGGTTCTGAAGCTGCACAGTTAAAACATAAGTAAGGGAGGTTTACAAGAAGACGGTTATGGCATGTCACAGTGGGATGGGTTGTTAAAGTAATACAAGCTGGTAAAGTCTGTCAACACAAAGCCACATGGAGCAAGTATTGCACACTAATGCATCAGCCTGAGTCATTAGCTGGTCTAAACAAACTGCAGTCCTTTACTCACACAGTCTGGGACTGATAAATGTGTGAAGTAAAGCTGCTCCACTTTGCCTCTAAAGATTGAAGCTGACAGATGAATACACATGACTTATGTACATGATTCATCTTGAAACCATTCAGACTGTATGGCTTTTTGTAGTAAAAGAAAAAAGTCATAGCTTGGGACGTTTAAGTGCAGTGATGACCTCTATACTAATGATTAAGATGAGCTACCTACCATTGAGCTGATTGTAGACTACATCCTCCAGCCTCTCCAGCCTCTGGAGAATGGACTGCCTGTCTACCAAGTTGGAAACTTTGCCATTTCTTCCTCGTAACCTCTGGTCAGCAATTCTCCCCAGCTGGATGAGCTCGTCGGATCGGTCCTGTATCCTGCAGTAGACCGAGAACAGGATAATCCCAACGAACACTAAAATATTTACGGTCAGCAAAGTTTTGATTTTGCGTGCCACAGCCATGAAAGAGAATATTGTCTGGCTGACCGAGTCAAGCCAAGCAGCTGTCCGTGTGCGATGGCCTGTTTTGCCACCTTCAACTCTAAAGGGATGCTTGTTTTTTGTCTCTAGAGAAGGTCAACTCGTAGACAACTCGACCAGCACCGCGGACAGTTCCCGTGACTGCGCTAACTTCACGCGGGGCACCAAGGCGTCACGTGGAAGTTCAAGGTGGGAAATAAGGTTGCAGGGTTCCCCAGCGCTAAATGAGGCTTTACGTGTGGGCTTTAAACATGTGCAGGCGCTTTAAGACCACCCGTGCTACATATTACCACAAAGAAATGAAACCAGGCAAAGCTTCATCTTTGAGCTTGAAAAACATCAGCCCCAATGTGTCTCGTCCATGTTGAAAGATACGATGGTAGGGAAGCATCCTCTTTAGCTGTGGCATTTCTGCTATTTTCAAAAGGTGGCGGTGGTGCTAGTCTCTGCAAATGTGAATCCACTCAGCTTATGTCCGTCCAGCTTTACAAACAAGGCAGCGTTTTTGTCCGTCTCTCCTTTCCCTCCCCCTACAATCTCTCTCTGTCGCTGTGCACCTCCGCGTTTTTCTTAGATCATTGTGGTGTTCCTCATCGACGGTGAACGGGAGGATGAGCCGAGAGCAGATTTGCCCTCAAACGCAGTGAAACGATGCCGATGCTGGGTGTTTGTGGGAGATATGCCTCCTCCTCCTCCTCTTCCCAACCTCTCGAGCTCGCTGTCTCTATCTCTCCCGCTCTCCGCTGCGTCCTGACGTTTACAGCCACAATCATGAATATTCACGGGCGTTACTATTGGGATCAAAAATACATTGTGATCAACAGAGGACGGTATGTCCACTTGGTCGAGCAGCTTTCGCGCGCATCGCCAAGTGAACTGTGACGATGTGCGCGGGTTTAACATATTTTGTTGTTTGAACCGGAATGCGTAAGGGTTAACGCTTTCCATCTCACCTCTGATGTCACAGCCCCAGCAGCGTTGAATTTAATGCTATGTAATGATGTATATATGGTTGAATGTGTGTTATGTAATTGTTGTAAGGCATGCACGGCCAGTTTGTTCACAGTCTTAATGTCTCCGATCTTATGCTTGACCAGACTATTTCCTCCATTCAATCAGGATGAACACACCACATACACGTGTAATACGTCAATTACGTGTTACAGTACGTCAATTAAGTCAAACATATTAGGAAAGGCATACATACACAAGTTAATAATTCAACTTAAAGTGAATAGAGGATAAATACCCTACGTTTGGAAATAAAGATGGACTGATTTATTTCACTCAGTGCCTTGTTGTTGGTGTCAATTTGGTCTTAAAGGTACAGTGGTCTTGAAGTGCAAACAAAATAATAAATCAGTAAACAAATTAACAAATCAAAAAAACTAAAGAAACACATCAGAAAACAAATTATCAAAAAACAAATAACAACTCAGAAAACAAATGACCAAAACTAAAAACAAAAGGAAAAATCAGACAAACAGGAAAAGGTATATTGTTTGCACAGACTTTTTACTGCTGACTGGACGAGACATCTGTCACTCAAGATATACAGGAAATACAGCATGCTGCTTCAGAAGATTTGTGTGTGTATGAATGTGCAAACATGTTCTGTCCCTTTTTGTGAATATTATTTAGAGACGGCAGACTAATCTTTATACCATGACATGCTCTTGGCAAATTCAAAATCACTGCATACTGCAGCTCTTCAATTGAAAATGAAATAAAGTTAGATACCTACTTCCCGTATATCTTGAGTGACAGATGTCTCGTCCAATCAGCAGCAAGAATCCGTCCACAAATAATACCTTCCTTTTCCAGTTTGTCGGAATTGTCTTTGTGTTTTCAGTTTTGTTAATTTGTTTTCTAAATTATTGTTGTATATTATGTTTTGTTCATTTGTTTTTGATTTAGTTAATTTATTTTCTGAATTGTCGTTGTGTTTTTTGTTTTGTTAACTTGTTTTCCAATTTGTTATTTTGGTTTTGGTTTTGTTTATTTTGGGTGTCTTCACAGCCACTGTAGTAAGGTATTCCCTTTGACTGAGGAAGTGAAACTGACAGCGAATTAGAAAAATAAAAGCGAAAACCAAAACTCTATCACCATTACAACTGACATCTGGTGTTGATATGAAGAGATTTTTTAAAATCTAAATCTGTATGTGATGAGAAAGAATCACTCGACTCGGCATCAGCCTAAAAATATTGAAAGCATTTGGTTTATGTTGATACCTGCTAACACAAACAATAAATGGTGTTCCACAGGTGTCCAATCTTGGTTCATTGTTGATTGCTGTTTTTATAGTTCCTTTAAAAATAGGTTTAATTATTTTTCCTATTTCATCATTTAGTAGGGGCTTTATTGTGTGAGAACAAAAAGATGAGCCATGTATTATGAAATTTGTGTTCTGAAAGCTGACACATCTGAGGAGAGAGCTCTTTAAGGACACAACCAACTCATTTAACTCGTCTCTCATCACATCCACGTGTACTGTAGTCTCCATCCTGCCTGCCATCAGACACTTCTCTTCTTCAAATGAATCATGGCTTCTGTAAATCAAAAAGCGAAAATCTCATATCTCTATGTACTTTGACTTGATTAGACAAACACTCGCCAAAAGCACTCTCATCCCACTTCACTTCCACCCGTGGATCACAGTTTTATACACTTTTTTGTGTTTGCCTCCATTGGTCTTATCAGATGCTGCCTGTAACTGTTAAACCTTTATAGACTGAGCTGCTCTTTGTTAGAGGACATCTGGCGAGATCACAATCTCCTTGAACATCTTCTTATATTTCTTAAAGGTTTACTCAAATTATACAAACCCCCCAGAGCTTGAATTATGCTTCTGAATATTGACTGCAATTTATTTCTTACTATTCTTTGCTTTAAAAATGACACCCAATCATGAGCTTCTCCATGTGTTGCTTTCTCATCTCTGCAAGGTTTCTCAACTGCTTTTTCGAGCTCAGTATGGAGTGTTTAATTACCGTTCTGCACATGTGCCTCATGACAAAAAGTGGTGATTTGATTCAAGGTGTGCAAAAATATATAAATAAATAAATAATAAATAAATAAATAGATGATGGAAAGATGAGGGAAATTATATTCACAACCAGCCAATGTGTACATGCCTCTATGCCACTACAGTCCCTTCATTACGCTCTCTGAGGACATGCAGTCTGTTTTGTGCATTAGGCAAACTGTGGCCTTCTGCAGACGCTGGCACTCAAGTGTTTTAACCATATTAACCTGGGACACTGCCAGCTGCACCTTGGTCATCTCAATCAGAGTGCCCACATAAGGAGCTCTAACAAATTCAGGAACAGCTGTCACACCAAACTGTGTGCATGCTGATGCAGGACGCTGGACTATTTACTATTTGGAAATACCATATTAATAAAGTAGATATAAAGTAGATTATAAAGTAGTTTTGACTGAAATTATACAAGGCACACTATAAAAAAGCAGAACTGAACATTATCAAAAAAAAATATCCAAATGTACCTATTATTATTTATTATTATTACTATTACATCAATTTTATATAGCGCTTTTCCGGGAATGCAATAGCACATACATAGATATGTATCAATTCTTCATTCACTCCACAGTCACACACTGGTGGTGGTAAGCTACATCTGTGGCCACAGCTGCCCTGGGGCAGACTGACAGTGACGTGGACTCTCAGATCATCACCAAATACATTCACATTCATACAAGGCAAGTTGGGTTAAGTGTCTTGCCCAAGGACACAACAACAGTATGAACTGTTGGGAGAACAAGAATTGAACCGTCTACCTTCCAGGTGAAGGACGACCGCTCTACCACTGAGCCACTGCTGCCCCGAGTAGAGTAAATCCAAGAGCCATGACATTAGACTGACAGACTTTATAGACTAAAATGTACCCGTAACATCACGAGTCCTCCAAGGGTAAACATATATAAGACTTTTATAAGGGACGTCATCCTCATGTGTTTGTTATAAATGTCACCCTCTTGTTTGTGTTGGCTTTGTTCTTTTAAATGTCACCAAGCTATTCACTTGCCACTGTTTTAATAAACCACAGCTTTATGGTTGATCTTCATCATCTACTATTGACCTTTTCTTCTTTGATCCAAGCTGTCACCTGTGTAAAAAGATATGTCATTGTCTGCTGTAGCCCAAGGACAAGCATTTGCTCTAGCTTTTTTTTATTATGGTAATAATCAAATAGGTGTATCTTGTAAAGCTAACACACACACCTGAAGAGGCATTAAAGGTGTGGGGTTTTGTTATGGGAATTGTACATCTCCATTAATATTATATATTATGCTCTTGCTCCAGTTCATATGCTTAGCCACATACAAGTATGACTTAATGCCTTTAGCTATATCTCCTATTGGCGCCAGGCTAATCCAAACAAGACAAAGACATTACATTTGCACTACATCTAATCACTGTCCAGGGACACTCTGTCCTGTAAACTTAGTGCCATATACACGTAAACTTATTCACATCTAGGACTGACACGTCAGCTCATCTTATCTTTGCAAAGATAAGCAAAACAGACACACAGTAACAATGGTACGTGGAAGGGTTTGCTTAAAGATGTAAACAATGCATGACGCTTTTCTAGGTGTACATTATGCCCACCTCTCAGCTCCAGGGTCGTGGATGGACGTGTATTGAGCTGACGTGTTACTAAGTGTACTACTACTATTACTAAGTGATTAGCCTGGCGCCAATAGGAGATATAGCTAAAGGCATTAAGTCATACTTGTATGTGGATAAGCATATGAACTGGAGCAAGAGCATAATATATATTATTAATGGAGATGTACAATTCCCATAACAGGTTTTTGGCAGCATCTTCAGTTCCACAGCTGACACTATGGTGAACACCAGTAAGGCCCCCGTTTGGTTTGTCCTCCAGCAGTGCTTTGGTTGTTTGTTGTGGACATTAACAGCAAGTAATTAAACTTCCACTGGGATCTTTAAATCGTTAAAAGTTGCAAATGCAAAGACTGCTATTTTTAGGTAAGTATTACAAATTGTGGGATGGGATATGTTTTATTAGCTTTAACTGTTATATTACAAACTGTTACACAACTTTTATTTTATTTTGTGGAATTTTAATCTGTGCTAAAAATCTATATTTTCAACCATGGTAATAAAAAAGAGCTGACACACTGTAACCTTGTGCTAGTCAATCATAATGACAAGTCAAGGGTAAAGCACATTGTTTTAGCAGCAGACGAAGAATGGCCTCCTCACCATTAAGCTTCTGAAGTGCTGATATTAGCAAAAAGTGTGATAAAGATAGTCATTTGCTGTGGCCATCTCACTAACAATTTATCCTGCTTAATGGGTTTAGCAGCGCACCCCTTTATCTAAAAAACACATAAACCTTAATTATATAGACAAAGCCCAAGCTAACTATCTCTTTAGTCAGCTTGGCTGTGCATGCTGTATATTGTATATTTAAGGTTATACATAAAAAAAACTACTCATTTATAAATTCTGTACAAGTCCTGTTCTTTCTGCTTTTGAACAACAGAGAGCAGTCAGTGGACGTCTGAGATCAGTGAGCTGCAGGACAGAACGCCACAAGAACTCTTTCTTCCATAAGACTGTACAATCAATCAGTATACGACAGAAAACTCTGAATCAGCTAATTTGAAGAGAACTAACAATTGAATTTCCCCTTGGGGATTAATAAAGTTGAACTGAAATAAACTAAATGGTTTGTTAGCTAAAGTGCCAATAGAAAAATCCTGTGTACCTGTATTAAAGCGACACTGCAACACTTTTAGCCACTAGTACATGTATTCTGAAATGTTAGGGTCATTTAAGTACATTTTGTACAAATACAACTCTGCTAGGGTCCAGTGTATCGGTCTTTTTCTGCTCCCTCTGTTTGAGCTGCTTAGCATGTAACTCAGGAGAGTTTTCTGTCCAGCTGAGGGCACTGTGGCAGTGAAATAAGCATTGTTGTACCAACTGTGTGTCTAAGAATCATTAAATAAACACAAAACTGTATATTTTTGGACTTTGAAGTTACGTGAGTCTACCAGCTAAAAGTTACACAGTGCTACTTTAAGTGTTATTTGAAGCCGGACTGACACAAACCATTCACTAAATGTGTGAACTAAATTAAGCCTATCAAAGTTAGCCTGAGTAATACAAGTGATGATGTTTTATATTATTTACTCAGCAAAAAATTGTATGTATTAAAAATATCACTGCTTGTGTAACATTCTTGGCTAGGCACCCAAATACACTTTAGCATGCTTGTACTATGAACTGTATGAAATATAACAACTAAACATTCAAAAACAGAGCTTCAGCTTCATTTAGAAAAACCCAGCAACCTCTCAAATGCTATTAGACAAACCAGACCGAAGTAAAATAATAATCAAGTAAAATGTACATTTGCCCACTGTTTGAACTTGTACTGTAACAACTTTTATGAACAAAATGTAAAATCTTATATCTTTCTTAGGCCCGTTGTATAAATTGTGCTAAAAATAAACTACCTTGTATTGCTTTGCTTATATAGTAATGAAGACAGTGGTAAGTCTTCAAGGTTGCCGGCCATTTTGTTGATATAGTCCACTAATTTTAGAATACTAGGCATCCGTGTCAGTCGAAGAGGCCAACATCGCCCAGCAGAGTGGATGTGTTCTGGCAAGATGCTATTAAGCAAGGTCAGATCAATGTCAAGAGATCACACAACATCCTCTGCATTGCAGCAAGATTGGCAACATCACACTGAGAGATCAAATCAACTTTATGTCTTTTATGATAGATAGTACTGCTACTGGTTTACTCCAGTCTCAACTAACAACATGCTTGTGTCCATGCATCACCAATTGTAAAAGTATGTGCCTTTTGGCTTATCCCCACCCATGGGTCACCACAGCAAAGTAGTTTGCATGAGTTTTTGGCCATGTTGTTACACTGGATGCTATTCCTGACGCACCCCTCTTCATTTGCCCAGGCTAGGGAACAGCACAGATAGACTTTGACTGGAGTTAGTCCCCAGGAGATTCAAACCCCTGAACTCCCACACACAAACAAGGTGCACTAACCTCTCAGAGCTCAGAGCACCACAGAGCTTTGTGCCCATGCATCACTAATAGAATACAAATATACTAAAGCTATCTATTTGAAATAATAAAAGACCTTGTGTTCTCTTTTCACATTTGTATTCACTTTAAAAGTAACTATTGTGAGAATCATATTTTACTGGAAGAAAAACAAACCACTGCAGGTAAAATGAAAATAAAATGCACCAAACATTTGAAATAGTAACACTGATGTCTATTATCATGGAGAGAAAAATGTTCCTTTAATTTATAGTCCAGCAAGTAATTCAATAAACTGCATTAAAATTAAGTAAAAAAAACTCTTAAAACCACACTATATACTGTGACTGATTCCAGTGAAATACAAATCCTACAATCTTAGACACAATATATTTGGATCATTTTGGGGCGATGTATTTTATGGCAAGATAATGGGATGCAGCAACACAGTAGCAGTAATACATGTTCGTGTTGTGTATAATCCTATATCAGCTGACATGCAGATTTGTGCCGGTGCTGCTTTGGGACTGAAGTGGCCACTCCTGACACTCGTTGGTCACTAATGTAGTGCCGTCTGCTTGGCTGCTGGAGCGAAGTTCCTACATTATCACTTTGACCCTAAGGCTAACAGCTAAGCCCCAGTTCTGTCTGCTTTAAGTTGGCTCATTCACATTCCTCCTCCAGCCACTTTGCCCCACTGTGCTGCTGCAGGAGCTGTTGATTTGCCTAATGCCTTAACTAAATTAGAATAATAACCCTGTGGACTGGAATATATGCTGTGTGGCTCCAGGATGAATTTTACATGTTTTTGGATTGGGTACAACCTAGATGAGGTAAGTGGCTGTGTGTTAGTCTGTGTCAACTCAAGGCCTTGTTAAAAAACAATGTGCATGCTTCTTGACCTTGTCAGACAACAGGCTGTACCCATAATTCATCATTTGCTGGCATCGTAATCACAAATGCAAAGTAGCTGTTTCTTAAGTGGGGACAAGGCAAACCTTAACCCTGTTAATGAGACAAAGACAAAGGCATTAGCCACACTGCTGAAAAGTGGCAATGATACTATATTATTCAAATGAGGGTTTGCAGGACTTCAGTATTTTGGATGTGACAAAGACATGAGTGGTTCCTAAGTTGTACTACAGTGAGTTTTGAATGTGTATTTTGAGTTTTATGGATTTCCACCTAGTATAGAACTTATAAGAGGCTGTTACGTTGCAATATGTACAAGATGCATGGAGAGTTGTGTTCATCCTGAGTTAAAATGTATGACAGAAATATGAAACATGTCGCCGCCTGGTTACATGCACTTCAAATCACATCTGAGTCTGAGTCTGAGTGATTTGGAGAAAAATGTATACAAACTGACCAAAATCTGCTTAAAAAGTACACATCCATGTGGTTTTCCTTGTTCACACAAATATAAACTACTATAAGCTAAGTGTATAAAGCAACAGTGTGATTCTAGACAAGCACAGACATTGACTCATTGAATTTTTTCAAAGTCAAAGTCAGACTGGAAATATTAGTTTAAAAACAGAACATTAACTTAGACAATGTGTAAATCAAATATCAAAATGTCAAAATGAATGATTGAGTTTATCTAAGTGAGCATAAGCCTGGCTTCTTTGTGTGTTTGTATTAATGGAGCAGGAGCGCTTGAGATGCCTCCAAATGTTTCTTGATTTATGGCAGAAGCAATTATGTCTTGCCAGTGTACCGATGCTTGATGGGTAAAACGGTGCAGGTAATTAGGAAGAATAATGAAACGGGGAACCGAGGGAATGAATCCTTGCATCAAAAAATCTAATCAAAGATAAATGGACTATCCATATTTCCTAGTCATTATGCCGGAAAGATTATTGTTTTAAATCCCTGCGTGCACCAGCTATGGACTCTTTCTCAGACAGAAGCTATTACTCTGCTGACACCTCCGACTTGTTTTCAGACTGATTGATATTCCATGCTTTGTGAGCATCTCACCAGTTTATGTTTTCAATTTCTGTGCGAGACAATGGATGGGGTTATTTTATACACACAAATACAGCTATCGATAAATCTCCAAAAGCATAGAAAAACATTATTAAAATGCAGCCATAAAGCTTACCTTGTAGCAGCGTTGCCTCATGCAGCGATATAAACTCAATAACGCTCTATAAGAACAATGGAAGAGCGCTTTAATTGTTGTTATTGTTTTTCTTTTTTAAGGTTTTCTTATGTGTTTTCTGTGAAAAGAAAAACATTCATTGTTCAATCATGGGTGAGACAAAAGTGTTAGGCACACAAAGAAATATTGATTTCCTGAAAACATTTTTAAACATTAGCCTAAACTTAAAAAGATTGAAAAGTAGTTCAGACTTCATAATGCAAGGTACAGCGCTCACACCAGTCCACTCTTCCTACAGTCAAGGATCTGGTTCAATAGTACACAGCAATAATAATGTTCAAAGAAAGAACTTATTACCAGCCAGCATTCAAAGATTTTTCACTGAGCAGGAGGGAGGCTATAATTTCAGGGGAAATATGAATTTCAATACACAGATTGTACAAAACACAAGGAAAAGTTTTTGTTTGTCTATTTGTGGGGTCAAATTGTGCAATGGTCTGGAAGGGCCACTAAAGCAATGTTCAAATATTCACCAGTCCAAAAGACACAGTTTTCACACTTCAGTAATCACGGGGGTGCACAAGCTGCTTCCTTTTACACATTTATTATCATTAATATCATCATAATTTTATTGTCATGATATGTTATATATTTGATTATATGATTCTTAATTGTAAGGGGGGTGATCTTATATATATAAATTCACACTTCTGCCCACTTCTTTTCAGACATGATTTATATTATTTTATATGTTTTGTATCAAACGTATGAATGTTCAAAAATACTAAACTAAACTTAAAAAAACTAAAAACTGTGTCCTCAATCCTGCTTAAATGACAGCAGTATTTCAATGTCTGGGTGCCTGAAAACCTTCAACGTCATATTAGAAGCAGAAAAATGTAGAAAGTCTCTTACTAAAAAGTGCCAAAGTACAAGCAAGTAATTCAGTCCACTTTGTTGTGGCCAAAAAAAGAACCAGCAGCCAACACTCTAATCATCAACATGCTCACAGCAGCAATCACAGCCCGTACACACAGAAAGACGTCATGCATGCACATGAGGGCACAAAGGCTCCAGCTGTTTTCTTCACTGATATACGAACAATAATTAAAAAATGCTGTTTAGTCTAAAACTCGTTTCCTGGTGACACGCCTTCAAATGTGGACTCTATCACACACATATATAATCCCTGCTGCCTGTGTTTCTTCCAAAAGAACAAAGTCTTTACTGGCAGCAGGATCAAAGAGTGCAGATGGCCAGACTGGAATTTACTTTCTAAGCAGAACAACATGCTGGCTATTGTTGAACTACCGTCGCTCCCAAAACAAAAAAATAAATAAAATACTAAAAATAAATAAATCAGCCTTGATTCCAAACATTTGCAGTGTGCCACAATTGCACCAGTGCCTGGGAGCATTATGATCATATGTGGTCACAATGCGTTACATGTCTTGTGCCAATTGACAAAATAAAAACAGAGAAGTTGAGGGCCAGGAGCATGACATCAAAGCAGTGGCACATCTGCTCCCTAATGTTCAAGCCCCCTTTTGCCTGATTGTAATTAAAGATAGTGGTGTGTCTCCCAGAGAAAATAATTATGTGACTCTGCCAGAAAGAGGCGGCACGGAGAAGGGATGGGGACCTGTAGGTGTAGTTCCACATGGGAACGCAAAGGTCATACACAAATTAAGGTCATTTTTACCTCCATTCAAAACCATCAATGTTCAAGTATCTATCTATTCCTATTCTTCCCAAAAAAAGATAAATGAAAAAAATACTTCCTATCCTAGGAAAACAATAGAAGCAATTTTAACACAAGGCAGAAAAAAGCAGTTTCTTTAACTCACGTGTCCTGTTTGCTACAGTGAACAGATTAACAAAAACCCCAGCTCCATTTCCTCCAGAATTAGTTTCCACCACTAAATGCAATGAGTTTGCATTGTTTTTCAACGACAAAGGTTCAAGGCATTAAACATGCTCCAGTCCAAAGGACAAACAACAACACTGCAGCCACATAGGAGACACTTGGTTGGGTTAACACATTCTACACCCATTAATGACAGAACAATTGGAAAAAAAATGTCTCCAGCCTGAGGTCATCCACCTGCTGCCTCGATGTTTTACTCACTAGATTTCTAAAATCAGTACTAAGCAGTTTGTTACCACAACTCACTGATCTAGTCAATAATTCCTTACAGTCTGGAAAATTTTCAAGGGCCTTAAAAACTGCTGTCATCAAGCCTCTCCTAAAGAAGAGCAGTCTTGATGCTACAGAGCTCAACAACTATCGGCTCATATCAAACCTGACATTTTTAGGGAAAGTCATTGAAAAAGTTGTACATCAGCAACTTAATGACTTTCTATTACTTAACAACTGCTTTGATCCTTTTCAGTCAGGCCCCATCACAGACTGAGCCTGAACTTATTATAGTCACAAATGGCATCCGTCTGAACACTGACGCAGGCAAAGTCTCTGTCTTAGTTCTGTTGGATTTAAGTGCTGCGTTTGATACAGTGGACCATGAAATCCTGTCTCAATAATTAGAAAAACTGATAGGTATCACTGCTATCACTGATAGGCATCATTGCCCTTAAATGCTTTCAGTCCTATCTTAAAGACAGGAAGTACTTTGTTTCGGTTGGAAACTGTGTATCAGACCAAATGGCCCTGACATGTGGGGTTCCACAGGGGTCTATCTTGGGACCTCTATTATTCAATCTTTACATGCTTCCTTTTAATACACCGTTAATCCAGTTAATACACAGCTGTGGCGTATCCTACCATAATTATGCAGATGACACTCAGATTTACATTTCACTCACAGCAGGTGAAAATGGACCAATCCATTCACTGTGTCACTGCATCACACAGACTGATGTGTGGATGCAAAATAATTTTCTCCAACTGAACAGAAACAAGACTGAATTAATCACCTTTGGGAACAGAAACAAAGAGAAAGTGTCAGCAGTCACCTACAGTCTAAAAACCAGGTTAAAAATCTAGGGGTCATCATGGACTCAGACTTAAATTTCCAGAGTCACATTAGTTCAGGTACATCATCTGCATTTTATCACCTTAAAAACATTTCCAAAATCAAAGGGATAATGTCTGAACCAGACTTAGGGAGATATATTCTTGCTTTTATCTCCAGCGGGTTAGATTACTGTAACGGCCTGCTCACTGGTCTCTCAAAACGAGGGTTAAGACAGCTGCAGCTTATTCAGAACGCTGCTGCTCGGATTCTAACTAACACCAGGAAGTACGACCACATCAGTCCAGTTTCAAAATCTCTGCACTGGCTTCCTGTTGCTCAGAGAATAGACTTTAAAACAGCACTACTGGTTTACAAGTCTCTAAATGGTTTAGCACCAGAATATATTTCTGAAATGCTAGTAGCTAATGAACCTCCTCGGACTCTGAGAACATCTGGGACAGGCTTCTGCTCGTGCCCAGAGTTAGAACTAAACAGGGTGAAGCAGCGTTTAAGTTTCAGCAGCAAAAATCTGGAACAACCTCCCAGATGAAGTGAAACAAGCCTCAACTTTAACAATGTTCAAAGGGAGGTTAAAAACCTTTCTCTTTAGCTCTGCCTACACTAACTTAAAGTGTTTTTATCTGCACTCTTCTTTTAAAATGTTTTTAATTTTTCTTATGTTTCTTAATCTAAATCTTGTGAATTGTCTTTTATTCCTGTAAAGCACTTTGAGTTACCCAGTGTATGAATTGTGCTATATAAATAAAATTGCCTTGCCTTGCCTTGCCTTGCCTTTCTGTGAGAAGTGCTTCTGCCGTCTTGGGTCATATGATCTACAATAAATGAATGAAGCTTTGAGTAATGAACCCTTTTTAATACATTTGTGTTGAAAAGGTTCATTGCTTCAGAAAGCTGCACTTCTCCAGCAGTACTGATAACAGAATGTAACCCCCTAACCCCGTAACTGAATGTAAATGTACATTTTAAAATGAACAATTTTAACCAAATAAAGCATTTAAACTAAATATCTGTAAGTGTGGTAATTTAAAGTAAATATAAACTATAACTAAACTAAACAAACCCAGGATAGTAATGTTTAGCTGTCTAGTTGTATATTGTCAATAATATACAGTGACAAATTGAATAATGGGACAAAGTGAACACAACCCACCGTGTGTCATCAGTAGATGTGCAGTAGTTAAAGAGTTTCTGTATGGCTTATCACTTTTAAATCTGCACCCGGTTGTGCATGTGTGTGTGTGAATGGGGTGAATGGAAGCATGACGTAAAGTGCTTTGGTATCTTTGTAAATGCACCATTTACAAATGTTCCCTGCAGAATACATAAAATATCAGTTATGTACTCATTTTCCAAAGTGGTAACAGAGGTTAATTTTCATCAATTTTCATTCAAAAGACAACATCTGATTCCATGTGTACTGTAAAGGGACATTTCTTTCTGGCATTGCACCAGAGAAACAACAAAATGGTTTAAAAACAAACTCACACAAAACTTAATTTGATCTCTTTGTGACTTGGGTTTCAATAAGATGTTTTTGCAGCGTAACAAGATAGTGGTCCATGGCAGTAGCCATAATGAGAAAAGAGCCGGATAGAGATCCATGATGGTAACCAGGGAACTGCTGGAGCAGGACGTTATCAATCAAGAAGACGTTGTTCTGCAGGGACACATAAAGATTACAGTTTTTGTCTTTCATTAAAAATAAAATAAGCTTTTCAGCTTGGGTACATCTTTGTACATCTTTTTGCAACAGAGTAGACAATTTTACAAATATGTTGTAATGTTAAACCAAGACCCACTGAGCACTTAACTTTAAATGTCATCTTTTTACTTCTGGCGTGGTGCTTAGTGAGTAATCTAACACAATCCAAAGCTTAGTAATTAGCGAAAAACATTGTCCCTTTTTTAAAAGAGCTTACACCAACGCATCCTTACAATTTCTTCAAAAGGCAAACGGAAATTGAAGCTCCTCTGTTGTTGCTTTTTCAAGCGGCATGAATAACCGTGTTTGAACTACAGATGTCTGCTTACTCCATTTTTCAGCCGTGCCATCTATTTTATGCGGAAGGGTAAGAAAGTCAATTGAAAGTTAATTCCAACGTGCTTGATTAATGGGCACTGGAGGATGCTCTCTAATCTGTGCACTGTTCCCGTTCAAGCAACACACAGGTAATTATCCCCCGCTCACCTCCACTGTTAATGTTTTTGTTGCACCTCTTCTGTTTCTGACATTAAAGTTGTCTTGTTTCCGGGCTTCTTCCGTCTAATACAAGGGCAAATTGTACTGTTGACCTAAACAGTAATAATTTTTTATTTTTTATTTTTTGTCAAAGTTAACCTTTTTTTCCTAGTGATAAAAATCCATTTAGGCAGCCATCACATACTGAATCTTGTTTGCATGTTTTGACTCAAATATGCTTTATGTGGTAATGTTTAATATCTGTAGTGTCCGAAACTTTTGTATTGTTATGATGTCACAAAGTCACCTTTCTGGTTTTCTGGTGAGCAAATGCTTATCTAGTGTTGTTGTGGGATATTATTTGGGTCATCTTGGATCCAATTAGAGCCATGTCGTCTAAAGTATTTTGCTAATGCTGTCTGTGTCTTCTATCTGCATCTCTGAAGCAGTCCAGGGCCACACAGACTGAAAGAGCATGGTCATTACACCTTTAAGGAGAAAAATCTCTTTTGTACCCCAAAAAGCTTTCCCTGTAATATTATGTGTAATGTTATTATGCTTACTAATTAAATCAAGTGGGTATGAAATGTGTTTAGTGGCTTTAAAATTGTACTGGTCACTCCATAAAAGACTATTCTCATTGTGCATTTTCTTAAACTTGGCCAGTAGCATCGCCAGCTCTTTCATTAAGTCCAAGACAGACATTTATTGCATAACGCTTGAGTGGCTGAACCAGGATTTAATAGAGAACGAGAGTATAAATGATTTAATAAACTATAAATGACCCTTTTGCTTTTGCCACATTCATTATGGAAGTTCATTTACCAGTTGCTATCAACATAAAACTAAATGTTTATAGCTCTCAGCAGTCAATTTCATTGAGTTGTTGTCCTCATGTTAGGTATTTTTGTACATTACAGATATGACCCTGTTTAAAGAATCACAGCCATCTCTCTGTGGAGCAATGCAGGGTGTTTAAAGTCTAATTGTTTGCTGCCACTGCCTTAAGCAAACACTAGACTTTCAAAGGAACAAGGTAAATAATGTAAGCTGTCAAATGCTCTTTTAATCTGTGATTTCTTTTCTTTAGCAACTGTACCATTTATCTCAGCTTCAAAGACTAGAATTGGGGAGAATTGTATTATCTTAAAATTAGCCTTTAGAATTAAAGTGTTATTACTGCATTTACCGCAGTGGAAAGGAGTAGGCACTGTGAAAAAATAATCAAAGCAACACTGCATCTATGTTTCCCAGCCAGTTGGCTCATTATCTAATGCAAAGGTGGGCAATTATGTTTTTCTAAGGGCCACATTAGAACATGGGACTCCTGTGGATTGCCAGGCCAACATAGTGAACTCACTTATGCTCAATAAAAACACTTTCATTTGTTCTGTCTATAGTTTAAAGTTTGAATTATAGACTTAATATGTGCAATAAACGATGTATATTTGACACCACAGTTTAGAGCAGTTCTTTATAGTTTGTTTTAAAACCAAACTGTAAATCTTATAGAGTAGAGATGCTAGCTTTAGCAAAAGTTAACGTTTGGAGCATGTTGTATAGTGGAATCAACTGATCACTGCAGAATATTGAAGGAAAAAGAAAAATATATGCAGTGTTTAATTATCATTTAATTATGAGTAAATTATTGGCAGGCCAGTCTCAATCTTTATAACCCTACAACTGTAAATACTTTAAATAAAACTATCATTTTCTTTTTCTAGTTTCTAATTTGACATGGATTTTTTATTTTTTTTTTGCATGTGGCCCCCGGGCCTTAGTTTGCCCACTACTGATCTATTATCATTAACCTGTATATATTATTCCTACTCTGTCTGAGACACAATTACCATATGTGTTATCTTATTGGATGTATGCTGTACTGTACATTTGCTTGTAATGGTGCTACGCCTCCCACACAGGTTTCCCTTTTGTTTTAGGAGCTTTTGTGACAGATCTGTTTGGAGCTGTTTTCACTTGACAAACATTGTCAAAACAATGTGGTGCAGGGACATTTTGTTACAGCTCCTAATCCAGTGCACCCACCTCTACTTCTCTGCACCAGGGAAAAAAACACTCCTCCTCACTGTTGCTTGGATTGTTTGAAAAGCCATAAATCTGTTGCAGGAGGTGTTAAGTAAAGCCCGAAGACCATGCCAAGCTAAACCACAGTATCATTAAGCATAACAATGAAAAATTTAAACCTTTTTTTTTTGTTTATTTTGGCGCCTGCTTTTCAGTCCTACAAACTTTGAAGGCATTTTCACACCAGAAAATCAGCCAGCACATGAGGGGGTCCACTGTAAGCAGAACAAGAATGAGCTGTTTATGTTTTTAGGGCTTTTTGCCTTCATAACTTGTGAACTTGACTTGTGAACTAAGTGCTTTTACATCTTATGCACAAGACACCAATTAACTGTTCACAAAAAATATTCAACATTTCCTAAAAAACAGAAATCAGAGCTTAAAGGTTTAATTTTAGAATTGACTATTGTTTTAGCTGAGCAGTGTTTATCTGGGTCTTTTATTGAAATAAACCTTTCTTTAAAGGCTTTCATTCTAAAACTGTTATAGGAATATTTTATATCCATATATTTAACCAGAGAGACACGGAGACCGATTATAATTTAACAAGCAATGGCCAAGTTTTAATCCTTGCAAGGAGAAGCAAAGCAGCACAATATTACAGCGGAAGGTTTGCTTAAAGATGTAAACATAACATGGGATTATATACAACACAGTGACGTCCTTGGTGAGAGGCGTTCACAATGGTCCAGGAGAAAGAGTCCCGTGACAAGCCATGTCTCAGTCTTGTTATGTCTACTTCCTGCTTGGATTAGAGCGAAGGACATGACATGAATTTGACATGACCTGAGGAGAACTATAAGCCCCCAGTAACTCTAAACATAAGAATTAAAATTATTATAACAAACTAAAACAATAATCTAAACATTATCCAAATGTTGCTGTATATTCAGGTAATCAAAAACGATGAGGACCTCTATGAAAGCCTTTCATCTTACTTTACATACTGTAAATGCATATGCGTCGTTTGTGCCTTTGCCATTTGTCCTCGATAGACCCTTGAATGTCACCAAGGTAGCAATTGGAGCAGAGTTGGCTGCCCTCTCAAGCTGATTGAGTAAAGCTCATTATCTTTAGCCGTCACACTGAATCCATTTCATCAGCGCAACAGCTCTCTATATCAACTGTCGCAATTCATCTCATCCAATTGAATTTCACCCTAGCCCTTTTTATCGCTGACAACCTTCATGTTGCCACAGTCTCTTTTAAGCAGATTAGCTGCTCATGAAACCTGTTGCGTCTTCCCTGCTGTGGACGGAGTTTATTAACTGACTGTGAGGAGTAAACAATAACTCGAATATGACCTTTAAAAGTACACTCTCTGCTCAGTGTAATCTTCGAATCACAGCACTATAACTGCTATAATGGCAGCCTCTCATCATCAATTCATCTTATTTACAAAAGCTGCAAACACACTCCCACACTTTAGAGAAGTATATTTCATAAATACTGCTGAGAATTTAAACTCATAATCCTTTCATAAATAGTCAAGCATTTTATAACACATGCAGGGTTTAAGTGTGCCGGAATGGACAACCAGCAATTCTAATATTTAACATTCACCGCACAGCTTCTCAAATTTCCTTGTACACGCTCCCAACATCATCCCACCGCGAGTAAAACTACTTTGTTAGCCACGAACTTTTGCTTTCTCTTGAATATTACCTGACACATAAACATGTGTAACACTTGCTGTTTTGATTATTTATTTTTTGTTTTATTTGTTTATTGATGTGGTCACAAAAATACAGAAGTGCTAACTATAAGCACAATATTATTATAATAGTCTTAACATTTGTCAAGGTTCTTTTTTACATATAATAGGAGGACATATGTATACCAGATATTCAGACAATAAAAAAGAAAATACACAACATAAATAAAAATAGTCATACCATAAAATAAAGTAAAAAATAAAATATAATATGCAAGGAGGTGGAGAATTTAATACTATACTAAGTCTCCAAAAAGTCCAGAAATGGTTGCCACTAGTTATAAAATCTATTTAGATTACCACTTTGGAAATGTTACATTTTCTCAACTCTTAGAAAAAATATAACTTAATTGATTCATTGCATATTCGAAGGAGCTATTGTTGACTTCCAATGAAGAGGAAGATGACATCTGGCTATTGGGGAGGTAAAAGCTAGAATCTCCAACTGTGCTGATGAATACCAGGTGTATTTTTCAGGGAGACCGAAGATAGCTACATATGGGGAAATACAGAGTGGTATTGAGAGAACCTTAGACATGTGTCAAAGAAAATCTGCCCAAAATTTGCTGGGCAGGTGAAAAACATGTGGGTAAGAGTAGAAGGTGAACCAGCACACCTCTCACAAATGTCCACTGTAGCCAGAACATCTGTGACAGCCTTGTTATTGAGAAATGGCATCTAAACAGTACTTAAAACTGCATTAGTGTCAGACAGGCACAGATGGAGCTCCTGTGAGTCAACCTCAAAGCGAAATCGCACTGTTCATCATCAAATGATTGAATGATGTTATAAATGTTTGAGATAAGATCTTTGAGAGGGATTTAATTGTAGAAGTTTATGCCACTCTGGTTTAGGAGGGAGGTGAGGGAAAGTTGGAAACATTTTACTTGGAATTATCTAACTACAAACCCGATTCTCAAAAAGTTGTGAAAAAAAAAGACTGTAATGTGGAAGTTTCACATTTAAATATTTAATTCAGAATACAACATAGACGACAAATGTCAAACTGAAAAAATGTATCTCTTTAAGAGAAAAATAAGTTGATTTTAAATTTCATCAACACATCTCAAAAACGTTGGGACAAGGCCATGTTTACCACTGTGTGGCATTCCCTCTTCTTTTTATAACAGTCTGCAAACGTCTGGGACTGAGGAGACAAGTTGCTCAAGTTTAGGGATAGAAATGTTGTCCCATTCTTGTCTAATACAGGCTGCTAGTTGCTCAACTGTCTTAGGTCTTCTTTGTTGCATCTTCGTCTTTATGATGATGATGATACAGAATCCTTTTTCTACACAGCCATGATGTTGTAATTAATGCAGAATGTGGTCTGACATTGTCATGTTGGAAAATGCAAGGTCTTCCCTGAAAGAGACGATGTCTGGATGGGAGCATATGTTGTTCTAAAACTTGGATATACCTTTCAACATTGATGGTGCCTTTCCAGATGTGTAAGCTGCCCATGCCACATGCACTCATGAAACCCCATCCCATCAGAGATGCAGGCTTCTGAACTGAGCTCATAACAACTTGGGTTGTCTTTGTCCTCATTAGTCCTGTAACGAACAGACAGTCCGTTACAGAACGGTGTCTGGCCAAAAGAGTCCTCGGGGGAACAACCACCATTAAAAAGGTTCCGGGCCAGACCAAGGCAGGAGAATGGAGAGGGGAGGAAACTTAACCGCGTTTTTGATTAAGGGATTTTAAAGAAGTCTTAAGTATTTGGCTTTAGAGTTTGTAAATTGTTTTGGGTTGTAAATATGGTTTATTGTTTGGTCTATTTGTTTGGGAGTTGATTAACATTGTTTTTAGAAAAGCTAATGTTAAGGAACTTACCTGGGGGGAAGGATTTGGTTTTACCCAATTAGTGGGAAAGTATTTAAGCTGCTTCAAATCATTCCACAAAATGTTTTTGTTGTAGATGTTGTTGAGGAGTTGCTGTGTTACTTCCACTTAGAGAGTTGACTGCTGGAGAGAACTGAGCTCATCCTTCCGCCATTGCACTTTGCACTTTTGCACCTAGCACTTTTGGAATTTATTTATTGAAAAAGAAAGAGAAATAAAAAGAAAAACAGAGGTCTATGCCAACTCTTGAGTCCAGATCATCATTGCTTGTCGTACCTCACTGACATCTAGCCGCTAACCAGGTCTCACCCTAACAAGTCCGGATGAAATGGCGTCCCAGTTTTCCAAAAAGAACTTCAAATTTTGATTCGTCTGACCAGTTTTTACTTTGCCACAGTCCATTTTAAATGAGCCTTGGCTCCAGAGAAAACACCTGTGCTTCTGGATCATGTTTAGATCTGGCTTCTTTTTTGATCTATAGCGTTTCAGTTGCAACAGTGAATGGCCTGGTAGATTGTGCTCAACAACAATGTTTTCTGTAAATAATCCTGAGCCCATGTTGTGATTTCCATTACAGTAGCATTCCTGTATGTGATGCCATCTAAGGGCCCAAAGATCATAGGTGTCCACTCTGGACTTCCGGCGTTGACCCTTACACAGAGATTGTTCCAGATTTTCTAAATTTTTGGATGATATTATGCACTGTAGAGGATCATAACTTCATACTTTTTTTTAACATTTTCTTTGAGAAACTCCTTTCTGATATTGCTCCACTATTTTTTTGCCGCAGCATTGGGGGAATGCCCATCATGACTTCTGAGAGACACTGCCACTCTGAGAGGCTCTTTTTATTTACAAGCATGTTGATTTGACATAATAAGTTGAAAATTGGTCCTCCTGCTGTTCCTTATATGTACATTTAACTAGCCTCTTATTGCCACCTCTCCCAACTTTTTTGTAATGTGTAGCTCTCATTAAATCCAAGATGAGCCAATATCTGGCATTTACGGTGGCCGAGACAGCTCAACACGCTGCAAATGAAGAAAGCACCAGCAAATAAAGAAAACATCTTCATCAGTTTGACAACACGCGCGCTGCAAAAGTTCACAACACATACAAATACAAAAACACTCTGCAAATAACACAGACCACAACGGAAATGTTTTAAGGGGACTCATTTGAGTCACGAAGAATATATTTAGGCCAACAATATCCAAACGACTGAGCAATTATACGATCATGATCTAAAAGTAAAAAAAAAACTCACCTTTCAGGTCAGTGACAACAACACTGACAACAACGCGACAGGCGAGCAAACAATAAGCAGGTCCCAGTAGGGGTTCGTCACTCAAAGGAGTCCCCTTAAAACATTTCCGTTGTGGTCTGTGTTATTTGCAGCACGTTTTTGAATTTGCAACGCGTTTTTGTATTTGTATGTGTTGTGAGGATTTGCAGCGCGTTTTGGTATTTGTATGTGTTGTGAGGATTTGCAGCGCGTTTTTGAATTTGCAGCGCGTTTTTGTATTTGTATGTGTTGTGAACTTTTGCAGCGCGCGTGTTGTGAAACTGATGAAGATGTTTTCTTTATTTGCTGGTGCTTTCTTCATTTGCAGCGTGTTGAGCTGTCTCAGCCACCGTAGGCATTACATTTCAAAATGTCTCACTTTCAACATTTCATATGTTATTTATGTTGTATTCTGCATAAAGTATTGAAATTTGAAACTTACACATCATTGCATTCTGTTTTTATTCACAATTTGTACAGTGTACCAACTTTTTGGGAATCGGGTTTGTAAATGAGTGAATGAAAAAAAGTTTGAAGTAAGATGACCTGGATGACTGAGAACCTTCACAGACAAATGGCTGGATGGGAGATTATATTCACTAACTAAATCTGTGAAGGAACAGAACACCCCACGTCTTTATAGAGATCCTTAAAGCATTTTAGTCCATTTTCATGCAAAGACAGGATCAGTAAATGAAGGTTTGAACACATGATTTCTCTGCAGTGGAGTTAACAAAGAGGCTTGGGTATATTTAAAGTGCTTCATGAACTGAAACCATTTCTTAGGAATGTTGAGAACTGGGTTGCAGGCAAGGCCAGAGGGGTCGACTGTGACTGAAAAAGTTAGTAAAGCAGGTAGAGAGGATGACAGACAGACACATCCAGTTGACAAAAGATTTTGAATATATATATATATATATATATATATATATATATATATATATATATATATATATATATATATATATATATTCACTGCCCAATAGTGAATTTGGAAACTTGGTAGAGACCACCATTGACTCCATTGACACCAATCTTGGGTGTCTCGCAAATGAAAGTTTGAATTCTGTACAAAACTGGGAAATGCCATTAAAAATAGAAGAGGATAGATAGACAATGACACAAAAGCAAATAAAAGAGGAGACACGGGACAGCCCTGTCTGCAGCTTCTATTCAAAATAACTGAACTGAACATTATTAATGATTATACTCGCAAACAGCAAACATACAGTGTAATCCCAATCCCTCAGGTGTTGTTTTAGTTTCTTTAGAATATATTACATTAAACAGTTTTGTATATTGTAGTAGAGCTAGTGCCACTAAATAAATCCGCTCTGCTCCTTAGAAATAATAGCTGGAAGCACCTTTTCTAGACGACTGGCTAAAGAGTCCACAGGTCTATAGGACGTACAATCTTCCGGGTCCATGTCCTTCTTAAAAGGACACCTGTGTCAAAGTGGGAGGAAGAGAGCCATATAAAAGCGCCTCAGTGTAAACCGAATGCAGTAGTTAGATATGTTTAATTGAAAATGCTTCAGAAAATTCAACCAGAACTCAATCTGGACCCAGTGCCTTAATACTCTGCCTGTTACATAAGGCAAGTGTACCTACTTCTGGGCACATGTCAAAATCTGCTATAAAAACATGCATAACTGTCAGAGTTCGGCGTTATACAAAAGATGTGTAAAAAAGATGAGAAAACTGACTAAAGCTGGTTCCTCCAACCGCGTACCTGATTCATCTTTAATGCGAGGTATTAAACGGGAAGCTGCTTTTCAGCACATAAGAGGACTGTAATTGTAATTGTCTGGGCGCCTGTAAATGAGCTCTTAGTCCGGTTAGCTACTAAAGCTTAGTCATTCGAAAATCAATGTTGTGGCCTGCATGACTAAACATGGCACAATTCCTAACATTTCTGATTAAAATGTGAAAATATAGAGTACTAAAGTAAATTTGAAAGCAAGAGTTCCTTAAATGAACTCAAGTCACTCAAAGGAGGGTACATGAGTAATTTGATTATTTTTATCATATTAGCCACAATTTGAAGAGATGAAGGTGTGTCCTTGGCCTGAGGAACTATCAATTTGCAGTGTTGTTTAAATAGCATCATAAATAGATCTATATTGATCTGAATGGCACAAAAAACTGACTTGTGTTGCCCTTCACCAGTCCCTTGGCTGTTTGTGCCGGCTGGAATGTGCCTTTTCTGATTTTGTGCTAAAAGAAATGGACAAGAAATATGTGAGAATAAATCCTGAATCTAGAGATACAAACAAACTTGGAGACATATAGCTCTGCAGTGTTGAATGATGCAGTGAGGTCAGAATGCCATTCATCAATCTTCTTCCTCTTTCCTGAGGCGGGATCAAACTTACCTACCTAGAGTGTCCTGGTGCCACTGCACTCGTGGACGCCCTTATGCTTGGACAAACTGTGACTAGCACAGAAGTCTAATAACAGAACACCGCTTGGGTTCAGATCAGGGGGACTGTTCCTCCCAATCACACCCCTCCAGGTTGTCCATGTGAGCGTTAAAGTCCCCCAGTAGAACAATGGAGTCCCCTCCCAGAGACTACAAGGAGGCCGTAAGCACAAACAACAGTGAGAGACCTATCCCCAGGAAAACGACCCTCTCATTCACCGGGGTGAACTCCAACACATAGCGGCTGAGCTGTGGGCTAGAACAAGTCCACACCAGCCCGTGGGGAGAGGCGTCAGGCAATGTCACGGCCCTTGTTTTTATTTTGCTTCATAAAGGGCTTCTGAACTCTTAGTCTGATCTTTTACATAGGACCTGTTTGCCTTAGATTTATTTCCTTAGAATTTAGCCCTGGACAACATAGCTCCAAGGATCATTCGGGTACTCAAATGGGTACTCAAACCCCTCCAGCCCAATAAGGTGGCGGTTGAATTTAGGTCAGAATGTATTCATATAAATAACTGCATGTGGAATGCATCTTGTATTGCAATTTATGTAAAGTGACTGTTGATAAATAGCATTTGGGCACTTTACATCCAGCTGAAGGGTTGTAACAATTCCACAGGTTTTACAGTAGTGACCTTTACCAAAATAATTATAGGGCATTTAAAGCACAAGCACAATTAAAGCTCCATGAGAAATTATATTAATCCTTACAAAATAGTAATACTTTTAATTCCATAAACACTGAAACATTAGAGGGCTTATTTTCTCTTTATTGTACATGTTCACATAATTTTTGAAAAATAAAGTAATGCCAAAAAAGCAAAAAACAAAACTATGTAAGTATTCAGCCCTCACAGTCTTTATATGTTGCCAATACTTTGTAGCCTGCCTACTAGTCTTTTTCTGTTAGTGTGTTGCTTGAAGGTGGTGTCATTTTCTTCCTTTAACAGTCAGGAGTTAAATGCACTTTATCCAACCAAACAGACTGGAAGCATTGGGTCTGAATGCCTAATGAAAAGAGGAGTCCTTTATAGCTGTGGAACAAATTCCCCTGCAGGGCTTGCTAATGAGTTTAACTTGAGTGCTCAGCCATTTTTATCCTCCATACACATATTAATTTCATGCAAATAACTATATCCTATGAAGGCCCTTGTGATTAGGAACACAACATGTTTGCTATTCAGCATTGTCGTATATAGACTAAACTGGGGCAAGTTAATTGGCTGTCCATGGGAACGTGAAAGGTGTACGCTATAAATAAACAAAATAGATGGTTAGTGTGGCCAAAATATACATATTGTAGTGTGAATATGTATATTTATTTATTTATGTAAAGTTTTATTAGATTTATTAAAAATGAATTTCTATTTAAACAGGGGCACCACTCTAGTTTGACAGGTCCAGAGAAAACTGTTATATTTAGTCTCATGTTCTAATCTGAAGGAAGAGAATTCTCTGTTTTTGAATATGTCCTATATAAACAGAAAAACACCAAATGAAAATCTTTGACATTTTTATGGGATTTTATTAAAGATTACACAAGTTTAACAATGAATAATAATGATGTGGGGAAATGACACAAGGGATAATTAACACAGGAATGATTGACGGTAAACAATGACATTTACTTATTTGAACTTTGGTGGAGTAAGGAAGTATTTTTGATTAATCTAAAGAGGTTATTAACCTAATTAACGGGTTCTTTGAATGGACGGATTGGGTAAGTTCTTTTGGCCTGGGCTTGGACAGTTCACTGATGTTTTGAAGATGCGTGAGCTACAAAGGCAGAGGAAAAGATGAAAGCAGCATGTTATCAGAAAATACTGGAGTAATAAATTTGCATTCATCAGCCCGGAAGCTGCACATGGGACGTTCCAACATGACAAGGGTCCAAAGCACAAGGCCAAGTCGACCTGTCATTGGCTACAGCAGCATAAAGTGAAGGTTCTGGATTGGCCTCAGTCTCCTGACCTCAGTATCACTGAGCCACTCTGGAGAGATCTCAAATGTGCAGTTCATTCAAGACAGGCCAAGAATTTACAGGAACTGGAGGCTTTTTGTTAAAAAGAATAGGCAGCTTCACCATCTGAGAAAATAAAGAGCCTCATCCACAACTACCACAAAATACTTCAAGCTGTCATTGATGTTAAAGGTGGGAATACACAGTATTAAGAACTGGAGTATATAAACTTTTGATCAGGGTCATTTGGGTAGTTTCTATTGTCATTATGATTTAAAAAGAGTAAACACAATTGTTTGACAATAAACGGCTTCACCCAACCACTAACTATGAGTGAAAAAAGGTTTTTGGGTTATCATTCATATTCTGAAAAATGGCCAATGGTTTATAAACTTATGAGCGCAACTGTATATATAAAATATGAAAAGATTTTTGGGATTTATTGTGCAAGAGTGTGATAAAGATTATGACTTGCTTAGACATTATGTTGGCCATAGCTGTGGTAATTACAAATTACATTTATTCTACCTCTACCTATATCATTGTTGCATTATTCTTACTATAGTGCTCTATCCACTTAGGCCATAGTTTAAATGCTTGAATCAAGAATTATAGGGCAGTGTGACTTTTCATGTTCAAAAAAATCACCCAGTACTTTACTTTTACTACTTACATCACCATTCATATTGATGTAACCTTTACACACACAGATGTGTGTCTATCTCTCTTGTCAAGCCTGTAAGCCTTAAAAAAGCCTTGGGTCCGGAGCTAAGATCGATAATGCCGAACAGCCAATAGACTTTGTAAGCTTCACTGTAGTGGATGGCTTTTGATTGGTTTGTTTTATGGGCTTAGCTGGATGAGGGCTGTAAACTAATAAACCATGCTGCTAAATATTACAGGGGAAGGCAGAGATAAAGACGTTAAGCCCCGTAGTGCAGATTCAGCCAAGAATGGAAGGTGTCCACTCAGCACAGTGAGGGGTAAACAGTCACACACTCCGGTGGGAGACACACACAGCGTCAGCAGCAAAAAAAAAAAAAAAAAACATGTCCATGGAAACTGATTATCAAGAAGGAACCATTACACATTTTCAGCAGATATATTGGGTAATTAGTATTTTGTTAAAAGTCAAAAGGATTCTTATGTCAGCATTTACAAAGAAGGTGTTTTGCCTTCAAATCAGTATACACTCTACAGTACAGAAAATAGAGTTAATTTGATATTAGGTTTTAACAGTCACATTTAATCTGACATAAAAGAAATCTGCTAAAATCTCCAAAATGTTAACAGCTTCAAAGCAATTGTATATAAGTGTTAGGATCACACTATCACTGTGCACCTACAGCACTCTAACTATGTCAATAAATACCTTTGTAAAAAGCATTTTCCAAAGATGTTTGGAGAATATAATATTTATATTTTATTGTTTGTTTGTGGCTTATCAAAACACACTTCCAGAGGCTTGCAGATGTTTGAAGATAATTTACACCTGCTACATGTTTGTGATAAAAATGTTATTGTACACGCTAACTAAGCTTCCCACAAGACTAACAAGCATCTCACTCTTTGTTCAGTTTCTCGCAATAAATTGTCAACAGACATTATTAATGGTGCTAGTGCCTCATTAATAGTGTCTTTTCAATGTGAAGTTTTTGAAGGCTTCAATACAGTACATCCTGTAAAGCCTAATCGTACTATATGTTCATGCATTCAAGTGAAACCAGCTATGAAAATCCTGACAACTAATTTAGCTAACTTCCTTTACAGGAGTGGACTAAAGAACCAGCATTTTTCTTTTATAATGTACTGTCAATACCGTAATGTTGTCTTCTTTATTATCTTAAACTGCACAATATCATTCTTCCACGGACCTGGGTCATATTTTGAATAATGAGAGAAACAGTTTTAGAACCACTTAAAACCCTCATTTGAATTAAAACAGGAGGTGCCACGTGAACATGAATGATTTGATGTGTGCAATAATAATAATAATAATAATAATAATAATAATAATAATAATAATAATAATAATAATAATAATAATAATAATAATAATAATAATAATAATAAGCTTTAAAAATAAGGTGACAAAGTGACAAAGTGATTCACAATAAAAGATTAAAACACAAGTACAGTCAGTAATAGCAGCCTTGAGCCTATTGGGGCTGGAATGCTTGTCTAGAAAAAAAAATGTTTTTGAAAGTGTCCACAGAGTCCAGTGAGCGCAGGGAAAAAGGTCCGTTCAAGAGTCTGGGCACAACTGCTTAGAAAGATCTGTCTCCTCGTGTTTTAAAACATATGGAGGGACCATACAAATGTTCTGACCAGACGACCTCAGGCAGAAGTGGACGGTTTAATAAGGTTGATCATCAACCTTAAATTAAAGTGGAGGCTGCCCACGCTGGGCTCTAAATGTCAAAAACAATATTTTGAAGTGTATCCTTTATGCAACAGGGAGACAATGAAGAGACTTAAAGGTGGCATTATAGAAGTTTCAATGGTTCAAATAAAATTAATTCTAACCCATACATGCATCAGCAACAGCCTGATGTGCAGAATGAGCTGAATTTGCCTCTATTGCCTCTGTCAGTCTGTACATTCAATTCAATTAGAAAGTTTTGGGATCAAAACTCCTGCGCTGTTTCTGCTGAGTTTAGTTTAGTTTAGTTCTCACTTCCTGATTTGTCACCATAAGTTCCCTTGAACACAGGGAAGAGACAGCTCTCCAGTGCGCTCGAAACAGTCTGATTCCTCTTTGGTTGAATCAGAATCAGAATCAGAATTACTTTTATTCATCTCCTAGGGGAAATTCTTTTTTTCACAAACATGCAACCGACCAGTGCAAGACAATAGAAGTTTCTTGTTGAAGTAAATATAACTTAACTATAAACTATAAACTATGATATCCCTAACAATCTATTAGTTATTGTTTGTGCTCATACAAGCATGTGCACAGTAATAATGCATACTACTTATACAGCACTTATTAGAATACTCAAAGATGCTTTACATAGTCCATTATTCATTCACTCCACAGTCACACACTGATGGTGGTAAGCTGACCTGGGGCAGCCTGCGCCTAAGGACTCTTCGCCACAGACACTGGAGGTAAGGAGCAAGCAATGGACCTTCATTCATTTTTTACCGCTTAGACCCGTTAGGAGCCTTTCCAAGCAGCTTTGGATCTTAGGCGGGTAACACCCTGGACAATGGCCAGTTAGTCACAGGGCTGACATTTAGAGACAGTGACAGATAACCATTCACTCTTTCATTCACTCACTAGGGCTACTTTGGAGTTGGCAATTTACCAACACATGCATGTCTTTGGACGGTGGGAGGAAGCCAGAGTACCCGGAGAGAACCCACGGTAACACGTGGAGAACATACAAACAAGGCCGGAATCAGCCGAGGATGTTTGTCTTAAGTTTGTCAGAAGCAGTATCAAACTGCTGTATAAGCAGACCTTAAGGAAGGATATACAGCAAGACAGAGCCCTGGGGGACGCCACATGTAGGGTCAGCAGGTACCAATAATCACACTAAAGTTCCTGCCACTTAGAAAAAAAACCAAAAATATTTTAACACAAGACTAGTCATCTTCACCACATCCACAATCATGATACTGTGGTCGACCGTGTCAAAGGCCAAGGAGAGGTCTAACAAAACCAAAACTGTACATTTCCTTAATTTTAAAAACCTTCCTCTTCCTGTTTGTGCTGCCACATCATTGATCACAAGAGGCTGGGGAGACCATGGTTTGACTCAAGCGGTTTGCTTGGCCTGATACAAGATGCAGTTACTCAAGTTTGGAAACTCCCAAATCTTGTGAAAATCCAGCTGCAGCACAAGGTTAGGTAGCAGTGGAAGCACGGGGCACAATGGAGTTTATTGTGTCAAATAGCACTTAGGGATTTTTCTTGTTGGCTGATATAAGCTGCCGAACGTACTTAGATCTAGCTTCTTCAATCATTTTATTTCAGGAGGCAACTAAATCCCTAAGATGCTACCTGTGAACCTCAAGTTTAATGGATTTCTAAAGGCGTTCAGTTTTATGGCAAGTGGGAACATGGCCTGGGACATATCTGTTTCTTAACAATATTATTAGTTTTGAATGGTGCCACTTGGCCCTGACAGTAGTGGAGTATTAAAACTACATAAAACCATCAACATTAAAGCTTTCAGTCAAATGAGAAGAGTCAAACATGGTATAGAATCTGTCAGGTGTGGTCTCTGTAAGAATTCTCCTCTCTGACCTCAAGGGAACAGGCTTAGGCTCAGGAGGAAAACTGAAGTCAAACAACACACACCAATGGTCAGTCAGGTAAACATCCTCGACGCACACATTAGTAGCATGTAGGCCAACTGAAAAGACTAGTGCCAGAGTATGACCCTTAGTGTGGGTGCATGGGCCAGATACATATTGTTTAAAGTAAAAGTTTCAGCCATTGTGAAAAGATCTATAGCTGGGCTGGATGTGTCATTGTCAATATATCAATTAAAATCTCCAAGGATTAAAACCTTTTCCAGTTTTATCAAGGAGGATAATAAGTCATTAAACAACACCAGTCATTAAAAAGACATCAGCAGGGCCAGGAGGACGGTATATCAAGATATAAATGTGTTAGAGGAACCAACCTTGTGCATAAGTGATTCAGATGAGGAGAAGTGGTCAGTGCTCATTATTCTGCTATATGTCTGATATATGTCCAGATTTTAGGACATATAGTGCACCCTTTCACCACAGTGGTGTGTTTAAAAAATATGCCATACTTATTACTTTACAAATACTCTCCAGCAGGATTAATGGCACAGCCTTGAACCTGCTGTTGGACTTTGTTCACTGGCCCGAGGATTCATTTTTGCAGCTTAGCATCAGGACGTGTTGATCGATTTCAGATGCCAATGTTGTCAAGGGCCAAGCTTTGAAGTAGCTTGGCAAATACAAACGTCTGGACATGTTTATTGATGACAAAATTAGCCTTGACCCGCAAAAGATAATGCACAAGGGAATGCAAGTTTTGTTGATATGACACACAGGGTTGTGAATACAAATTACTTAATTTTGAATGATTGATAGTTCAGTTTTTTGTAGCATTACACCTATGTATACAAATGCAAATCAATACAGTACCTGGGTTTTTTGTTTTTGCTCATCGATGGATAATGTTCTTTATATTGTACATGTTGCTGATTTTTTTGTTAAAAAGAATGTTCTAGTGAAAGTTAATTTTCAAATCACCGCTAAGTGCTTAACACTGGAAAAAATCCTAGTATATTGTTTGTGTTAGCAATTCTTGTTTCACATATATGTTGTTACAGCCAATACAATTATGTGATGTTTTTATCATGCTAAGACATGTGTTGAGTCAAGGTAATCCCAGCACAGTGAATCAATTTTATTTATGAAGATAAAAATATTATTCTGGTTGACTAGTGGGATACAACAATTCTCAATACAGTATTGAACCCTTCTGAACAACCTTCACGGTTCAATACGCAAAATTCAAAATTTTATTTTTATGCAGCTCATTTCTCTTCAGTTGGGTGTGTGTGTGTGTGTGTGTGTGTGTGTGTGTGTGTGTGTGTGTGTGTGTGTGTGTGTGTGTGTGTGTGTGTGTGTGTGTGTGTGTGTGTGTGTGTGTGTGTGTGTGGCTTTATTAAATCATTTGGGATTGGGGAACGATCAGAACTCTCTATGGGCTGATGACGATCTGTTTATTGTAATAAACCATCTGTATATTATGTACATACCCATCTGAAAATTACTTTCCACACTAACTTATTTATTTAAGCAATACTGGATATTTTCCACTTGCTGCTATTGCACTTCTGGTTAGACCTAAACTGCATTTCGTGGCATTGTACTTGTACATGTGTAATGACAATAAAGTTGAATCTAATCTAATCTTATCTAATTTAATAAACAATATGAACACCGGTGTTTCCCCAATGCTTTAAGGTTCTGGCGGTGCGTCTGCCTCGGGAAAACCTGCCCTGCGCCAAATCAAGCAAAGACCCACTTGATTAAACTAATACAGCATCAGCATCCAACAGCTCAGTGGCATGTTGGGCCCCATCACGCCTGCTGCGTGCGGTGGCTCCGCGGTGAAAGTTAAACCAACTCACGCTGTAATGTCCCGCTGTAAACACTAGCTTTACCTGGAGTCTGGTCTGTTCAGAGCGGAGTTAGCCAGCTTCCTCTGAGGCTGTAGAAAGTTTAACTTATAAATGTCCCTTTTACTGAAAAATGAAAAAGAGTGATAACCCTTTTAGCAAAGTGGCTAAATTTCGAATGTTTCGAATTTATTTTTTGTGCACATTGTAAAATGCCTTATTTGTAAACTGAATGACCATTTTGAAAATACAACAGCCTTTGTCTCTTTAAAAATCCACCCACAATGACTACACTGGGTTTAATTAATATCAAATTAAATAACTTAATAATGGCACCATAAATTCTACTGAACCGAACAGAACATTGTGAGAAAAGAACTGAGGTACGTGTTGAACCGTGGACTGGCTGTATTCTTTCATCATTGACTAGACCTATCGTAAGTGTGACTTAAAAAATATATATTTTCTCTCAGAGGCCTCTGTAGCTTATTGTTAATGATAGTGCAGACCAGTCAGACACTACAGCTACTATGTCGACAGGCCATAAGTCTTACAGAAATTTAGACACATTTGAAATACAACAGAAACTAAAACCCATTTAAGGCTGACATTACTTTGGAGTTTTTATAATTGAAAAAATAATGCCTTAATGTGAAACAAGAATTAAAACACTCATTGGCTCACAGTCCCCAAACCATGGCAGCCTTTTATTAATAAAATGTTAACTTAATTTTTCACAGCTCATTGTTTGTCAAATATTTTTGAATGCTATTTTCTATTATTGACAAAAAATAATTCAGGAAAGTAACATAATATGGTATTTCACACATTATTCTCTTTGAGCCTAAATATTTAGAGGAGAGTCTCGGGAGCTTCAGAAGTTAGTGTCTCACAGGCTGTACACTGGGGCCTAAAAACAGCAACAAATGCACTCAGACAGACAAAGGTCACTGCTCCGGGGGAAATGTCTGGACATATTTCTTCACAAGTGCATAAAAATATCACGTTTAAGACTAACTTTCCCATCTCTTGATCAGTTACATTTGACCAGCCTATACACACAATACTAAATCACAAACACTCTTTAGCCTATGAGTCCTGATCAATTGTTGTGTAGGCACTTTTAGGTTGTGAAGTGTAGAGGCTTGAAAATAGTCATAAGATCAACAAAAAGATAAAGTGCTAGAACGGGTAAAATTACACAAAAGGAAAACATACATATAGTATATATACATTTTTTTTTTCTTGTTACTTACATGTGTTCATCAATTTGGTTTCCATTGCAGCTCAAATGACTTTAGCGCTTTCCAGTGTTGCCAACTATTTTCAAAGGAAAGTAGCTAAAGCCTGGCCAAAAAGTTGCTAAATGTCGCTGGATGACGTCATGCGTAAATTAGCATATTCCTAACGTCATTACGTCATCGTGTCATCATATTAAATTGCATACTTTCTTGCGTTCTGCCTGCCTAATGTGCTTTCTTGACAAATTCATGCTCACATAGTCTCTTCTACTGTATTTTATTATGATATAGCTGAATGTTCCAATAAAGCTCTTTTTATTTCTCATCTCAATTAAGTGATAAGCACACGAGAAGAATGGAAAATCAATCAAATCAATCAGATCAATAAGGAAAGTAGCTATTAGCTGCCCTATAAGTCGCTAAATGACACCATCGCCTCACTTGCATATTGACCTTGATATGTGCATTGTGCATGTGATTGTGATGAACGCTGTCGGAGAGAAAGGAATAAAGTCGCTGAAGAGACAAAGGGGGGGGTAAAAACACACGAGATCCAAATTTGTCACTAGAGGAGTCTGGATACTCGCTAAATATAGCGACAAAGGTGCTAAGTTGGCAACACTGGCGCTATACCATGTACAGACCTCTAGGGGACGTAGAGGGTAGAACCCGCACTAGGGGAAAAAGTAACCAACAAAATAGCTCAACACCTTCTCTATTCTTTATCACAGGTTAGGAAACACTAAACATGGAGTGTAGAATTAACAAGTATCAATGTGTCACTATTATGGTAAGAAAAGAAAATGGTTACTGTGTTGTATCTTAGCTTGCTTATGCTAACAGTCCTGTATAGTGGAGAATAGCAGATGGAAAAAGCATAATCCAAACCAGCCAATGATGTATGGAACCTTTATGAGTACTTAATTTATATTCATTTATGAAATGTTTTTCATACAGTATGACATTTCCCAGGTTTATTACTAAATATACATATTTGTGGTTTATTACCAAATACCAGCAATGCTACACTGTGTCCTAAATACATGACGGCTGTGTTTTAGTCCTTAAGGTAGAAAAACACCATTAAAGGAGCACTTTTTTTGCACTTTCTATCTTTTTAGTTAAACAAGAATTAAATAATATTTAAGGTTTTCTTGTTAAAATGTAACACCTGTCACACCCGACATGTTTGGTCTGATGAAAACAAACGTCAGTCCAGTTTACTCGTTGGGTCAGTTTGTTTGAGCACATGTGAAAGTGGTCCAGCAAACTCAGGAGTGGACTAGCAAACCGTATCGTGTCCACCTAAACGATCTCAGTCCGTTTATTTGTGTTGAAAACATGAACCGAACATGAACCGGCCTCAATCTGGCACAACTGCATAGCCATCTAGTTACTGATATTTCGAATTATTGAAGTCAAGTATGTCAACTTTTCTGAAGTATGTGATGAATAAATCCTTTCGTGAAGTGAACAACTGCTCAATACGTGTGCTTCTCTATTCTTTATCACAGACCCCATGCATTCTGAGCTGACTCTTGGTGGAGCAACATAGGTTTAAACACTGCTTTGTAAGGCTATATTAATGATATTAAGATTAATGCTAGCCCTCCATGAATATGCTAAATATGTGATGTAATGGAATTATCAAATTGTATTTGGACTGGAAAACAAACTTTAATGATGGTAAATAAGTTTACTTTTAACAAATGCTCAAAGCTGGATGCATGCAGTTGTGTGCGCTAATTCAGGATCCCTTGCTGTTACAGGTGCTTTTAGATAATGTTCTTTGTTATGTATGTACTCTTTTTTACCCTTATCTTTCAATTCTTATTTTTATATATTTTAGAAGCAAACAACTTTGCCCTGCGTATGTCCTGAAAGCAGCCTTACCCCACACAGAGTGATGGGCGAAGGTGCAGACGCACACATTGACGTGATGCCGGGCCGTCTTCTAAATATAGGACAACGTGCCTGACAGGTGTAGACAGGTGGTGACAAACACAATGGAGCCTCAACAGGAGCTGGAGACAGTGTGGGACAAGATGTTTTGCCATCCGGGCCACTGTAAGGCACAGAAAAAAGAAAAAAAAAAACCTGACATTTTAAAGAGTATCCTTCAAATTTACTATTTTATAGAGTGTATACATTTGTGTTTATTGAGGTAAGGGCAGTCTCAATATTTATGAGCTTGTCATACAGATACAAACTATACAAATTATGTATGTGCAGCCATCATTTCATAATTTAGTATGACATTTGTCTTAAGAGTCTCAATGCATAGACAGGTGATTTATGAATAACGTTTTCCAAGTTTAAGGTGAGGCAGTTTAATTTCTAAAGCACACAGTGTAGCCTACTTCACATTGGCAGTTAATAAACAAGTATTGCAGCAGTGTATATGTGTATATGTAAGGGAGGGGAGTACGGGCTGAAGCCACCTGGCCAGCTAGACCCATTTATTATTTTTTTCTAGACCTCTACTGATCAGAAGTCATTGTAAGACTGATATTTCCACCACACCACATTCATTTTCATAATTTCCCAAAGCATACTGGATGATATTAGATAACAAAATTACTGTTTTTGAGTGTAGCATAGGAGCAGTTTTCAACATTTGGAGAATCCAAGATTTTGAAAAAAACGTTTTTTCAAAATCTTGGATTCTTTGACTTGGAGTCATTCACAGCTCCTTCCAAGACCACGCCTCCAAAACAACAAGCACGAGCTCAGCGCAACAACATCAAACCAGTAATTAATAATCTACAGTCGTTACAACAAAGGTTGGAAACAACATGGTTGTTCTAGCAAAATACGTAATATGTATACGTAATAAGTAATGGAGGTATTCAAAAACAAATTCTCAGTACTTGCTAAATGATTGTGTCACATGTACAAACTGTAGTCTGTGGCCTGACAGCCCAAAAAAATGAAAACCTTAAAAACGTAGTTTCTCCGTTTTTTTCAAATGTGCTCTTTATAAAACACCTAGTGAATACCAGGGGTCATCAACTAAATTTGCTTGAGGGCCAGCTTGTTTTAGACTTTCAAACTAAAATACAGTATATAAATAAATACATACCTTTGCATTTTATTTTATTAGATTTCTTCACTGTCAAATATCTTTTCTTGAGTTAAGTTGGCGACCCCTGTTCTTTACTCAGTAGCTGCAGCAGCGACTCAAAGAAGGCAGCACATGATCCACCAGAACATTATTACATCTTTCTGACAAGGGCCTCAAACAGGTGAACATTTAAATATGGGTTTGACTGTGTTATGAAATAATAACATGGCTCAGACAGAGATGGTTCAGACTTGACAACAGCCTCTGTTTAAAGTTTAGAGTCTTTGCTAACACAGATTACTGCTTACATTGTCTCTGTTATCCACCGGTGACAGGACATTTACAATAGTTTTGGTCTGTTTTGGAGAGAGTAAAGCTCAGTCTCAGACATACACTTGTTTTTGTTGCATGCTCGTTAAGCCCCGCTCTCCCCACACTGAGCCAACACGGCCCTGTCTGTGCAGCAGCGGAGACACAGACTGGAAGAATGCCTTTTGCTAAAGTGGATTTCTATCGACCAAAGTTTAAAATTGTGCTGATATTGTACACATCCACCTCCTGAACTGACTCTGTGACAGTGACGGGAGGGAGGTGTGTGTTTTGCCTTGAGGCCGCCCTGAGGATGTCCCCAGGATGGCGTTACTTTCGAGTCCTGGCTGAGGAGTCAATGGAAAGCTGTCGGGGGCCGTATAGGGCCCCCTAGCCACCAGGTGATGATCACTGGTATAAGGTTTTAAACAGAATAATATAATACAACAGAAGTTTTTCTTAAAACAATAGTCTGAAACTCAATAACGGGAACGAAGAACTCAACATAATATAAATATTTACAGTTCCCTGTGTTGCATCATGGACTAGAGACATTTATGTTCTAAAAGTGTGGGAACACCATAATATCGACAGTGAAGAGGGTATGTTTTGTTCTGCTTCAGTTGTTCAGCTGTGTCAGTGAGAGAAGTCTCATCCCGGGGAAAACAATAGGCCAGTGTGATTGGGGTTGAGTGGGTGACCCGAGGCAGACAGGTTATGGAAAGGTGGCAAGAAATCTTGTTACACCTGACTGACCCAACCAACTCACCTCGTCCTTCATGGCCTCACTCATGGCTGAGCAATGCACCATGGGAGTCCACAGGAGACAGTGGGAAGCCAGTTTTTCAAGGACACAATACAACACAAGACTTCATGGGCAGCAGTAATTTTCTTGCAGTTACGTTTACAGGCATCTCTGTTTTGATCAAGTGCAGCTAGACAATTTTCTTCCAAATTTTGCACACTAACAAAAAATTACAATAGAAATAATCTTTCCTAAAATGTAATAAATACATTTCTGTAATAGGTACCATGTATTAAACCAAATACAAGCGATCATTTGTCTGAATTATTTACAAGAAGTAAATTGTGACCAAACAAAAGGGCATCTAAAATCATTGTTGGTGCAGTGGTGGCTTATCTGATTGAAAACATGCCGCAAGATAGTCCTGGGCTGTGTTTAATGCATTCTGCCATTTTCATCTTACTGCTGGATTCTTCTACTTCTCTTGTCTCAAAAAGCCACTTACAGGGAATTTCAATTTGCTCTTTCCATTACGCACCTTTTTGCTGTCATAATAGTCTATAAGTACATTTTCATGCCTACTAAATAGAATATGTCATGGGCTTTGCTGCAGTCTACAAGCTCATTGACTTACTGGCTCCCACTTCCCTTTGGTAATCATCACAACCTGTTTCCCCCAGGCCACTGCTTCTTCATGACCAGCCAAAAGAAGAAACCCAGCCTTCCCAAGCTCTTTTATTACAATTTATGATAACACTTTATTTTACACACGCGATACACTGTATTTACATCATTAAGTACAATGTAATACACTGTGTATCAAACTGTAATAACATGTAACTACATAGTACATACATACCCTAATCCTACCAACAATATGTGAGTACACATCATTTCATTATGTCATCTGTCTGTGGTCTGGATGCTCCTCCTTCTGCCTGTCATATACCTGGTCAGAACAGTAACAATTTCCTTTTAAATGCCAAATCCCAGAGAGCTCAGCTGTCCTCAACCCAGTCCTTGTAGGTTCCTGATCCTGGGTTGACCTGGCCTGCTCTTTTCTTTAGTGTGATTATTTGATGTACAAGCTTAGGACTCCACAGTCTTTTCCTAAATGGCCTACCTCTGCCCTCTGGACAACCTTACCTGGCTGGTGTTTCAACGAGTATAAATAAATCTAATATTTGGTGGTGCTACCAGGACACAAAAAATATAACAGCTTACAAGAGAAAAGATGAATGAATTGTTGGTTTCTGAGGAAAGAACAGTCTGTTTTACCTGTAGCCGAGAGATCAGTGATGCAGCAATAAAAGTTATCCCCCTGAACTAAAGCACACCCCAGTTTTCACAAAAGAATTTGAACATTGGTCCACTTTCTTTCATAGTTTTCAAGTGTACCTGCACACCAAATAACTGCATGTGAACCAATCCACAAGGTATTTCTAACATTAACTATACGGGCAGGTTTGTCATGGCTTTGTAACGATTTAAAAAAGCCTCTACAAGGAAGGTTTAAATACTACTTGCTTCTTCTTGGGTTCAGTCACTTATTTTTGCTTATGCTACATTGCTCTGACAAACTTTTTGCAGCAAGACTTTCTTAATTAGGATAAAGCTGTCCATGACAGTTAATGTCATTATTTAGTTGGTGACAAGCAGGCCAGTTTTCAGTTGTCACTATTACCTGAACCAATACCAAAATTGAATCTATGCTTTATATCAGACAATATGTGTTTATGTGCATTTGGTAGTATCAAAAAACATAATCCCAAGAGGAAAATTGTTAATATTTGTGATAAGTGCTTAAGGTGAAGTCACACCTTAAGCACTAATGTGTTCTCAAAATAAAACACATTAGACCAATAAATAGTGGCGTCAGTTACCCAACAATATTGCATATAAATATATTTATGTCATAACTGTTTAGTTGCTAAAGTATATATATATATATGATATTATTACAGAGAATCAAGTGGACTAGTACTCCTTGTTTCTGCCCCCCATAACCATCTGTCCATAACCATCATCTAAATTTGCTTCTTAGATCCGACAATTCTCCCTTGTATCTGTCTCTTTGTGTATACATCAATCTTTCTTTTTGGAGATTAAAAAACTGCTTGGAGTGCAGCCATGGGTTTAAAACAAGGGGATGTAGAGCACAAACTCACCTGGGAGCCCATGTGTGTGTCTGTATTTGTGAGTTCCTCGCAGCTGGAGCCACAAGGTTTCTGTGGTCAGATGCCACACACCTGCTCTCTGGAGGCAGCTATATAAAACGAGACTGGGGAGAAGGAGGCGTAGAATCGGATGTGTGCTGTGGCATTTGCTTCCCTTAGATCAGACATCCTGTGATCTACTGCTCACAAACACACAAACAGATAAAGACCAGCGGCTGGTTCAACACATACATGAATGCATACTTTACTGTTGTCAGTAGGATTCACTTTTAGACCAATAAGACATTGGTATGTTGTCATTTATTTATTTATGTTAACCTTTATTACATAGGGACAGGATGACATTAGGTGTGTTCTGCTAAAACACAGGGCACACTAACAATTATGCAAATTTAGGTAACGTTGTTCTGAAACACTGCATTTTACTTTCATGATGTTGGAAGTTTTATATACATTACACTTCTGAGATATGAGTGAGCCTGTGCTCTTGATGCCTGCAAAAGCCTGTAGGCAACTGTATGCGGTCAGACAAACTAGCAACACTTTCACTAAAATGTCTAAAGACTGCGTAGTTACGACAGTGGCACAATTTTGTTTTCATCAGGAGACCATTCAAATGTCCCAGGGTCAGGACAGATACATTGGATGTTTCTGGCAGCTGAGGTTAGGGCCGGCTGTGTCATGTCTAAGAACGTTCAAAATCATTTGAAAAATATATGTTTTTGGGGTAAAAGTTAGGCGGTGATACTATAAAGGTTTATGGTTAATGGGTAAAAAAAAAGCATATATCCTTTTAGTTTAGTAGTTATGTCTTGTCTTTGTCCTAATCGCCCTATTTCTTAGACCATTTTATCATATTTCCTAATCCTTTCACAAATTCTAATGCTGCCATAAACAAGAATAAGTGCTGCCACTCTTGCTTGAAGAAAGTGGCCTGTCGAGTATGAGCCATAACTAAAGCCACAGCGATATTGTGGTATTTTCACATCTGGCCGTCATCCCTCCTCCACACTCTCTCCAGAGCCATCAGCTCAGTGTAAGCCCGTCTCCAGCACGAAGCCAACGAGTTTGGTGGTGCCAAGCTGAGTCCCTTAATAACCCCACGGCTTTGGCCCACATCAGAGCCAGCCCTGCTGAGAATGACAACTAATACGATGGTGGGCCCTGTCAAGGCATGTGGTCTGCTCCTTGTTAGATCGAGGGAGGTAGACTGGTCAGATTTTAGCTAGACCTATACGCAGTGTTAAAGAGACCTTTCAAGATAGAGTCAGTGGGGGAGAATTACAGGGTACATTGATTATAATGACACTGTGCTTCAAGCTGGTAACATTCAAGGGCAGGGGAAAAGCTGTGGCCTTCTGACGGCAGTACATCTATCACAATAGCAATACTATTATGGGATTCCATGTACCTTGCATTGATGCACTGCATGCGAATGTATTTATCCAATCAACTTAAGTCCTGCTATATTTGATGCCCGGACATCTGCAGATGTTATTCCTCTAGTGGTTTATGAGCTCCTTACTGACTTCTGTGTCTGTGTTAGCAATGAATCCAAAACATCTTGACAGAAGCTATATTCTCAACACAGTATATTATATTGTACGTGTATTCTATATTTGCATAAACAATGTCTAACAATCACATGTTTTTTTAAATAAATACAGACATAAAGACATCACCTTCTCAGGCGACTATTATCAAGGATTTTAACAGATTATAATGTTCAGAGCATGCAAGTACACTTTGGTCAGTAAAATGCTCTCATTCAAGGGTGTGTCGAAAAACCACAGCTCCCACTGACTACTGGTCTAGAGTTACCACTTCTTATATCAATGGCAGCAGAAAATCCTAGTGGTTATTCTAGACCTGACCAAGAAATAGAGAAAAGGGAAGAAAAGTCTAGCCTGCATAAATATTGGCACTGCATTCACACAGTGATTAACGAGAGGGAGGTAATAGGGTTTAAGGTGCTATTGTTTAGTTGGAATACCTGCACCACAATACATTTTTACAGTGCTCTGGCTGTAATGTGGAAGGTTTAAGCTTTTAGCCTCGGGGCCAGGCTCAGTGTGTAAAAACCTTGACAGAAAACATGTTATTAGTCTGACTCTCCACAGACATTTATAATCCAGTCTCATAATAGTCTGAAGAAAAGATTTCTTCACCCGACAAAAATATAAATGTGGTCTAGAAACCCCTTTCACATTTCTGTATTAGCCCACTTGTGTTGAGACACCATGACTTTGTCTCTTCCACTTCCAGTGAGGCACAAGGTAACATGGTGATGGATGGTCTCACAGCTTGTGCGAGGGCTGTTAAATTCACTTCTCTTCCTCTGAGGTTGGTTTGACCTCAGGCTCTGTGTGAAGGCTGCATCTCAAAAGCCCTGAGCACTGACCACACTGGAGCACTGCAGCAGCCTGTGGCCAGTACCTGTGCAAATGAAGTGTTCATAACGAGCAGCATTTAAACATTCATTTAACCTTTAGGCAGCCCCTTTGAGATACACTATAAGACCTTGAAGATTGAGAATTATACATTAAACCTTTTTGTCGACTCTGTCTGCCAAATATAAAGAACAAGTGGACAGTGGTGGAGAGGTTAGCACACGGCAAAAGTGAGGCAGAAGTGGGCGACGGCCTTTCCATGTGGAGTTTGCATGTTCTTGCTGTGCTACTGTGGTTTCTCTTTGGCACCTTCCACCTTCTTATATACTTGTACAGCATTTTCCTGTGTTCCATCATTGTAACACTTTGGACGTCCACTTATTTCCCAAGCAGACAATAAATGGTGTGTTTCTTTGGGGGGCACTGAGTGTACCTACAGGTTTTATAGGTTTCTTTTAATTAAGCATTAATGAAGACAGAGCGGAAATGGTCACTGATCAATTGTTCACATAATTAGATCAGGGATTTTATAGCAGAAAGGAGGCGGGTGCAGAGGAGCATTAAAACAGACAGGTGTTGGGGGCTATTAGCGGTGTACTCTTCCCTCTAATACTGCTGCTCACTGGAAGTGCTCTCAAAGCCTGTGAGTAATTCAGCGTACGAGGGAATAAGAGTTGGTAATGAGTGTAGGAGAGTCTTGTGTATTGACTTCATTAACCATCTCACAGCAGTCATTCATATCAACTCATTGATAAAGATATTATGTATTTTAAAAAGAACTGAGGGCGGTGCTCTGAGGTCCATTTGCACAATTATAATAATTATTGATTCAAGTACTCACTCAGGACTGTTATTAAATGGATGTATGCTGCCCCCTGCTGACATGAAGCTTATTTGGTCTCTTTTTCGGGGAGTACAATTACACACACAAACTGTATAAAGCACATAAATATTTAATAATAATAACAGATATAATAATAGTAACTACAGTAATAGCTATTTTAATATGATTAGATATTATTTTATAAAATCTATTGTCCATACAAAAAAAGGAAACAGGTAAAATAAATATATAATAAATAAATATATTTTCAAATCAGATAGAAAAAGCATTTTGTATCTTATGCTTTAGAAATAATATTGTATGTTATTCTATTCAAGTTTTATTTTCCTATCTATTCATTAGTTTACTCTGAACAATTGTTTGAATATTATAAACATATTCAGCATAGCAGTATACAATTACTTGGACAATAATATTAGAAGTGATGGCACACTGTTTATATTTTTATATATTTTATCAATCAATTAATGAATGCCGTGAGCTTTTCTTACCACCGGGGGGCAGTGTTTGCTAACAGTAAAATCTCTGGGCTCAGTACTCAGCAGAGGTGGGAAAAGTAGCCTATAAATGTACTCGAGTAAGAGCAGCGTTTCTTAAAAATTATTTAAAGTAAATAAAATAGTTTAAAGAAATAATTTAATCAGACAAAAATATAAAATAATGTGCAAATTCTGGTATTTAAGTAAAAAGAATAGTAAAATATAAATAATATATTTTCAAAATAACAAACTATGGCACAAAAAACACACATTTCCAAAGCTCACATTTTCAACACAAAGCTTTTGAAACCAGTCCCTACAGAAACACGTGTATGTTTGAACAGTGTGTATTTTCAGTCCCTGCCTGCTGTGTGGGGGGAGTGGGGGGGAGTAAGAGTACAGTTACTTCTTCACAAACCTACGCAAGTAAAAGTAAAAGGTATGGTGCAGTAAAACTACTCTTAGAAGCATTTTTTTTTTAAAGTGAATGTAACTTGTTACTACCCACCTCTGCCAGAGAACACTAACATTAAATCTACTGATCAGATTATTTTTATATAATTTGTCACGCTGATATGCACAGTATTTGAAAAATTTAAAACTCTTAATTGTTTAAATTAATTGAAATTATAGATGCAGCAACTATAAAAACATTCATTTTGATATTACAGATTATATGCAGTAAGGTCATTATGTACATGTTTTGTTTTTCAACATTAAATTGTCATTGATGTATCTGCTGCAAGCACATGCCTTAAGTACCGTGTCCCTGACCCCAAACATCCTGCAGTCCAAATGTTTTATTCAGTGTCACATACACTGGGGATAAAAGCCGTGTGTTTGATGGTAAATTTGAATATACTTGACACTCCAGTGTGAATGAGTTTCTTTAAAATGAGATTAGGGCAATATAGTGCAGTTCTTTCTGTATTTCATTAGAGGATGTGAAAAAGGCTTTATTAAACATTGATTTCTGTGCCAGTGAGGCGTAAGGATGTATCATTTTGTTTCAGAGACAGCCTGCTTGAAATTCAAATACATCTGTGAATGTCTTTCATTATCTTTGTTGAATGTGTGCGTTTTTGTTCAGTCTATGTCATGCATGGACCAACACAGCCAGAGTTACATTGTGTGATTGAAAGTGGCTTTTGTTTGTGTTTGGGTCTGACTTTGTGTTCCTACCTGCAATAAGAGGCCGATAAGAATCGCAGTCAAAACACTGAAACAGTTTAATGATGTGAGACAACATCTGGTTTCCGTGGGATTTCTGTTTTTTAATCTTTTTATTAGAGATTTATTAGTTACATGACTTTGCAGTATATTCTTGGCCTGTACATGTTTTAATTCATACTTCTTCTTCTTCTTCTTCTTCTTCTTCTTCTTCTTCTTCTTCTTCTTCTTCTTCTTCTTCTTCTTCTTCTTCTTCTTCTTCTTCTTCTTCTTCTTCTTCTTCTTCTTCTTCTTCTTCTTCTTCTTCTTCTTCTTCTTCTTTTTAACAGGGAAATAAGGAAAGACTAACCCTCTGACTTAAGTTGTACTTTTCAACTTAGACGTAAAGAGACAAGACCACAACTTAATAATGTGGTTGAATCAAAACCGTTAAACATTTTCAGCTTTTTCTATTCATCCTATCATTTCTAAAGATACACCCTTTTACAAAGCACTAGCAAATGTGCCATTAGTTTATTATTGGTAAAATGTTTGTATTATGCAAAAGCTTTGGTCCCTCTTTGACTCTGTACACTCTACTCTTCATCATTAATCTAGTATCTCTGGCGGAGGATGGAATAATGGTGCAGTCTTCTGTGTTTTTATAAGGCTGTTGGTTGTAAGTAGTACTGTGCAGAGTCCATATTGCATAACCACTGAGTCTCAAACCAGAACCAGGAAGTGGAAACTTTTAAGGACCTTTCTGTGAGCCGGGGGAAGTTGTCCAGACATGCATGTGATCTGACCGCAGAGTCAATCACAGACAAGAGCTGTGCAGTGTATTGTATCCTGTTGTTGAAAAAAAGAAAAGAAATTAAACAATTCAAAATGAAGACACTGCTTTGTACGTGCTTATTAATATATGATAGATGGAACAGCCTATTTAGCAGTTTTAAGCTTGCATGTCAAATTCAAATTATGAACCTCTTTTGTATTTACAATTAAAATGGTCATTATAATAATCCTATACTGTTAAAAATATTGTTCATTTTTAATCTATGCAGACTAATTGAGTTTCCCATCACTTCTTTCTTTGTAGTACTTCTTTGATACCTGTACCTGTCACATTTCTTCACTACAGTGATAATGCAAGTGATAATTATAGCAAAATTAAATCTGATACACTTTACAATACTCCATATTTTTTATTGGTTAACTCTGTGGAGAGTATACTCTTTACAATTGTATTTTAGCATTGCATGCTCTTCTCCTCTGAATCTCTGTCATAGAACAAAGGAGAATGAACAGCAGCCATTTGAGTTTAAAAGGGTCCACAGCTGAGCAGGGCATATAAAGTCATCACAGTACCAATGAAAGAGTGTCCTCTGCTGGCCTTCACCAACAGGAGCGGCAGAGTGGAAAGGACAGCTCTGTTCTCAGCTGTTAGAGTACACTGTGCAGCAGGATGCATGGCCTCCCACAATCCACTACAGCTCCATTACTTAGACTGGAGTTTGCTGGGGCACGTCTCCACAGCATGTAGACACTCTCATTCCAACCTTAGAAACCATCGGAGAGCAGTCATCAGCACACACCGAGATTTACAGCGGCCTATAGCCCCGGGCCCCAGACAGTTATAGATCCTTTTACCTTTCAAGAGCAATTTCACCACAAATAGGATTAAAACTAATGGCGTTTGACACCACCAGGTCCAGCACATTGAAGCCATCGGGTTTTATCGTGCTGACATTTCAAAAGGTTGGCCTGTGTGCAGCAGGCCGCTAAGAGATGCAGAGCTGGGTGACATATAGAGGACCCTAGGGACCTGGGCTTTTACAGCCGGCTGTGAAGATAATGCCCTCCTATTCTATGTCCACAACCCAACCTGTTCCATTACGGCAACTTTTACAGACATTAATAGCCAAAGATTACAAATCATAACAGCCCTGTTGATATTTCCGGTAGTTTGGAGGTTTTTCTTTTCTGTTTCATTGTTTAGAGCCCTGTGGCATAACCATGCAGAGAATATGTAAACAGTACTGTCAGGGAAATAATGCTCATTATCTCACTTGTAGGCAACGCAATATTCCGCCTGTGTGATCTGTTTACTTCATGAAGGTAAATTAATCCAGAAAATGATTTTCTTCCTCTTTACCATTTAATTTCAATTTGTATAAACAAGACTCTTCAAGGTCAGTAAATGAAGCAGCCGTGTGAAGAATGTGAATAGAGTTTGTTGCCTCCGGGATCCTGTGCTATTAAAATGTGCTCATTCAGTACAGTACTTGACCTGAATTACAATTTTAGCTGTGCCTTACTTCATGTGGTGAGTTTGCTCCTGCTTCACCCTACTAAACTAGGCTGTTTATTTTATCATATTTGTTTCTCCGCACTCACCGAGACCAGGAGGTTTAGATACTGAGAATGAGTCTGGACCAGTGTATGATACTTGGAGGTGATCCAATTTAAAAGCTACAAAGCCAAACTCTAACTCATGGGTTAGTTTGCCCAGAGGATGTAGAGCTCAGACAGAGAACATTTCCATTGGTTTCCAAAGAACACACAAATTGAGGCATATCCAAAACATCTAAAAAAAATCACTTCAATTCAACTTTATTAATCCCCCAGGAGAAAGTCATTAAGTGAAAAGTCTCGACTACAATATTTCTAAAACCACGCCTGTACACATTCAGTATTATATTTTTTTCTTTGAGAGTTGCTTTGTTTACAAATTATTTATTTAATTTGTGCTGTTTTTAGCTGTAAGACATCAATTGACATGACAGTTATCTTTATTAGGATGCCCAGGCTGAAAAAGGGGACACATTACCAGCTGAGATTGAAAATCAAATCAAATTTGCATACAGCTTAAAGGCCTAATTCACTGTTTGCAGTGTCCCCATTCAAGGCTGTATCCACCAGTTTTCAGAAATCATTACTTTGGCACACTAAACACTTTGCACCCTGAGAACAAAGTGTAGCAGAAAAACAGGAATACATTAGCAACTGAAATGAGATCATGAGCGGCGTGTGAGGTGGCTGTGAAATCACAAAGCACGGATGAAATATCTGCGTGTGGAGTGTGCAGAGCTGACAGTTGGCTCCTCTAAATGATTGCACTAATATTTAGAGTTGAGCTACATTATCTTGCAGTGTGGCACATCCTGGATGGCATGATGGGAATCTCTCAACCAGTGTGCACTTACAAAAAAAATCAAAAAAGGGTGGAAATCACTTTTAAACTACTCCTCTTCCTTCAAGAGACAATTTTCCTTTTACATTTCAAAAAGGACTCACAAAAAGTAATACATCCGTGAGTTCTCAGTGAATATTAAATGTTGCTGGTCAAAGAATTGGTGCAGTAATGTGGACCTAACATGACTACAACTCAAATAATCACTTTAAATTTAAGTGGTCTTCCAGCGGGTCAACTTGGCCTCTGGTATTATTAATAAAAAGTTGTCAATTAGTACAAATTACACTGATAAGTTGGTATTAATAATTAGTAAATATCAGGAAGATGTTTTGCTTGATTGTGTTTGTTTTTTCTTCTCATTCAAAGATTATTATTTAAAGTAGATATCCATTCTCATGCAGTCAATATGTCAGACATGAAAGATACCTAACAAAGAAGCTATGCTGGGTCTTTTAAAAAGACAAACATCAAACTGCAGACCTCTTTAATCACCAACAATGTTTACTTAAAAAATGTATCAGAGAAATGTGATTCTAAGCTTCTTGAACTGACATGTTACAACTCGTAGTGGCATTATTACTGTTACTAGTCAGCCTGCACCTTCAACAGCATTCTGCTCTTAGTTTATAAGTGTCTCTACGAGTATCCTGAGGATGCTCTGTATTTGGCAGCAAAACAAACTCCAGTATTGAAGTACATGTTGCTGCTCATCCGTAGACCAAACTTGATCATCCCTTCAGGATTATCCACTGTGAACACTTTGGAGTAATTTACTTAGAAAACAGTTCTAACCTTCAAGTAACAGCACTGGCCTCAACATCATTATCTAACTGCTCCACAAATGCCACACAGCTGTCTAATAGCATCTTGGCAGTAGCCACATATCAGCCAGCTGCCGGGTAAGAGCCATTTACTATGCTCTCTTATGGAAAACTATCTCAGCCATTTATACAGACACTTTGCTGTTTGATCTAGCAGAGATGAGTTGCTGCTGTTAGTTCATGCAGTACTTTTGGGAAAGCAAATGAAAGCTATGTTTCAACACCAATGGTTTCAGATTGGTTTATGAGCGGGTTAGAAAAAGAAACACCAGGTGGCAGTCTTTCTCTCTCATCAGCCTTCCCACCTACATCCTAAACGATGATGTAATCTTTTTCAGACCATTATATCACATGGCACAAACAGGCTCTCTGCTCCTCGCCATGTGCACATAGCCTTTGATTCCCAGCAATTGCTCTCACCATTGTTGCTGTTATCTTTTGATATCATTTGGTTATCTTAAATTTAGAGAAGAAGAAGAAAAAGAAAATTTGCAATGTCTCGTTAATGTAATCAAAGCTGCAACTCTGTAATGGCCCAATCCACGACGTTGCTCTCTCATGTACTTTAAATATGGCTTTGACCTTAACAGTAATAAAAAGCAATTCTCACAGCACTAATCCTCTCCTCTGGTCTCACTAGCTCTTAACCTTTTCTGCTATTGAATAAGTGAACTGTGAATATGCAGTTTCCCCGTCCCCTACCCATTCAACCCCATCCTACCTTCAGTAAAAAACAGAGTATTGGCTCAGCAGCAGACAGATTACAACATGAGGAGAGCATCTGCTAGAGGGAGAAACAATATGACGGCTTTGTCCCGCGGGAGAAGTGGCAGTAAAAGACAATCAAAGAAACACGGGGACGGAAACAACCAGGCTTTCTTCAAGAAACATGTTTTAGCATCAGAACCACAAGTCCTGCGGGAGGATGTAGGAAGTTGGGAGGAGGGATTTGTTTCCACAACATTGTCACTCTGTGTTTATATCTAATATGCATGCTACTTATGCTCCATCACCATGAGTATGCTACTTACCAGCATGAGCAACATTCTTTATACATCCACTAAAGTGTTTTTAATACACACATAGACACTCGGCAGTCCAACAAGTTATCTCCACATTAGTGTGAATGTAAATTATGGTAATTCTTTTTCCCAGAAGAAAAGCTCCAATGGCATGATGTGGACTCAAGGATACAGAGTTGTATTTTTTAGTTCCAGTTAATCAGAAAAAGCAACCAAAAAACAAAAAAAAAGTTTTATATATAAATAGATGCATAACAACATAACACCAAACAAATGCTGACAGGCTGTGGACATGAGGTGAAAATGCAAAAGAAATATTTGCATCTTACACAAGTCTATGTAACAAAGAGCAATATTGTGTTCAATTGTATTTAATATATAACCATTACCATTATTAATATATACTTTTTTGTATAATATCATATATTCCTAAGATCTAAGCACTTCTCCAGTGTGCTGTCTGCTGACTCCAGGGGTCAAATGTCAGAAATAAACTGTTTCTGTTTCTGCATAGCCTGTTGCTGTTATGAAGCTCTAAAACAGGGCATAATGCCAGTTGGTAATGGAGCGTGTCATCTCACAGTGGCTGCTAATGCACTTCACATGCTTTCCACTGTTTTTCTGTGTGCACACTTAATCTGCCTGTATTAATGGGTCCTAATATATAAAGCATCTGATTGTCTCTCAGTAAAAGACTGAGACTGTCTGACAGGAGACCAACACCTGCCTGGACCTGAATGAAAATGCTTTTCTGTTCCTCTACACATGCTTTTTAGTATGAATGCTGATCATAACTGGCCAGATGCCATTGGAAAACATTTTTTCTCTGATGAATGAAGTTGAGAGGCAGAATCGACACTGCATTATTAGCTGTAGTGCTATCTTTATATATTTCTTAAAAGATGGAGTGAAATTGTGACAAGCTAAAGGTGTGATCAAAAGACAGTTATAGATAATGCAAAAAAATGCATACTCTATACCAGTGGTTCCCAACCTTTTCTTGTTTGAGGCACCCTTGAAAAGCCTTTCAAAAGTTCCCGGCACCCTTATAAGGAAATAGATATTTAAAATCTCTGTACCTTTTTTATTATTATTTATTTATTCGTTTCATTTCGAGAGTTTGCATGCAACAACACCTTATACCTGGTCCTAGATGATATGAGAATACTGTTTACACTGATTCTGCCTTCATAAAAAAAATAGTATTACGATACAAATATGTAATTGTGACAAGTTTTACTGTAGTTGCACAATGTATTCAAGTAGTTACAGTGTTACTCTATGATACAAGACAAACACAAATAGACCACAGTGCACCATGCATGTATACTCAGTGTGAAACTTGTGATTGATGCTTGGGACACAATCTCTCCTCTGAGTCACCAATCAGTACTGAGTCATGCTGGCGACTGGCGACTCGCTGTGCGCCCTGTCCTGTACGTGTGTTATACGCGTCAATCCACAACCCTCACTGAGGAACGGGTGGGGTGAGGTGGGGTGGAGAAGGACTCTCCGCTATCTCGGTAGTCCCCTCCCTCCCCCTCTCCCGCCAAGAGAGAATGATGTTAGTGCAATTTTTTCCCTGCAATTTTGGCGGCACCCTCAAAAGATCTCACGGCACACCTTAGTGCGGCGGCACACCGGTTGGGAACCACTGCTCTATACAGATGTTTAAACTTTTTATTTTTATTTTAATGATGCTGATGCTTATAGTTTTATTTGAACAAAACCTCTAAATTGGTTTGTGTGAAGTGTGAAAAAGGTTCATCTCTGTATCTGCGTATCAATGGCTTTCCTTCTCGGTGGAACTGGCCACCCACAAAGGTTAATGAGCTTAAACACAGCTCCGAGTGAGCTCATTAAACAGACCACAGAGACTGAGAGGAAAGAGGAGAGGGAGGACGCTGACGGGGGACTGGGGACAAGTGAAGCTGAATTGTTTGCAGTCACAGAGGGCACTCCATTGGGGCTAATTGTTCTAAGTAAGAAAAGGCCACACTTGATTGTTTTTGTCAAGAAAACTAACTTTTTATTTGATTGTATTTGCATTTATAGGAGAAGCCTTAGCTAAAACTAGTGATAATGTGAGCGAGAAACCTTAAGTAGGATGACTGGTCTAAAACTAAACTGATGACTCAGTTTAAGTGGGTACCAGCCTACTCTTCAGACTCTTCAGGCACCTCTGCCATTGTACGAGGAGGAGAAAGATAACAAGCCTGCGATTTTCACAGTTTTTAGAGGAATTGATCACAAAATGATAGTTACATTTCGACCTCTGGTGACCACTAAAGCACTTTACTGACCTGACAGACCATGTTTACAGTACAGATCACTGTGGCATTAAATTGTATTCAGTTGTATTCAATTGATTGAAATCACATTGTGGGCTATAATTCATTCAGTGACACACATTATAAATATCTTTAATGGCTGGTGGAAGCTGAGGAGGTTAGTGATCTGTTATCCTTGTTGTCAGACTAACAACCAAGGACTGCCGGTCTAATTGAGCCAAATAATAGATATCTGTGTGAATGCTTACTTTATAATATTCATTTAGTGCAGAGTTCTTTCTTGTCGTTTCTATGACTCAAATACTTTTTAATGCATGCTTGTGAGAACCAAGTTAGTATTTTTACTCCAGCATGGTTAGAAGGCTAAACTACAAACTATTCTTGTCAAAATGAAATGTTTGTAGTGTTGTTTTTTGTGACGCTCTTGACACTGGAGTGTAAATTGTAATTAAAAAAAGCTTTGTGATAATGAATGCTTTGTCTATGGAACAGAAACTAGTAAAACATTTTTTTTGCATTACGTACATATTGTGTATTATGTAAGGTACAGTCTAATCTAGTCAACCCCTTTTGCATCTTGATTTTATGTCCCGAGCACTTGCTCATTAGAAGTATTCTATTCAAGGTCATGCTGAGCCACAAATGAGATATTTTCTGACTGATCGTTTGACAAGATGAAGTTAATTAAAAGGATCATTGGTGTTGTAATTTTACTTCTTTACTAGTGTGTTTTCAAATGAAGGCATTCAACTGCGAACAAAAACAAAATAGAGACAAGCTAAATGCAATTATAGATGTGTGCACAATCCAAGGTGGATGTGTTTAAAACTGACTAATGCAACCATTAACATCTTAATCTTTTTTTTAATTATTATTTATATAGCGCTTTTCCACCTAGTAGGCACCAGTGTTACGGCTGACCACTGGAGGAAAGGTGGGTCCTGCCCAAGGACACAACACAACAAGAGTATGACCTGTGGGGAGAGTGGGATGTTATAATGTTTTGGGATGTTTCGAGCGGGGATCGAACCATCCACCCGCCGGTCGAAGGAAGGCCGCTCTACCACTGAGCTACTTCCGCCCCATCTTGCCAAGCATAAGCTCCTCTCCAAACCAAAACTACAACAGAATTGTCTGAGTAGAAAGAAATCTATTTCATTCAGTCAAAAATGACTTAGAAATGGAACCAGGCTGTCAGCTTCCTGTCATTTAAAGTTGACAAAGTGGACATGTCCGATGGATTTACACTTGTAAGCACCTTCACACCAGCTTCATATTTCAACCACTAGGCCCCTTGGTTGTAATAAATCACAGTCATTCTTTCTATTGGGGATGTTTATGACCATGTTCTGTAAGTGAACATTAATTAACTATTCTGTATGATCTGATGACATTACAATAGAGAGGAAACCAACATGGCAGAAAGGCAGTGATTTTCCTCATTGAAGAAATGCAGGGGCAGTGCAGCAGGTGAAGAATGTTAGTGCTGGCAGGTGGACGTCTGTACGGGGTCAGAAGGTTGAAATGTTTACCAGTGTGTCTCAGAGATAACCTGTGAGGTGAGGGCAGCTCTGGGGCCCCACTGCCATAACAATAACTAAATACAATTGACATGTGCCAGCACTTTCCACTTCTCTGGTTACTCTGTTCCAAGTGCTCTGTAAAAACTCCGTTTCTATGATCAGCATTTTACGCTTCTCTGTGATAGATGCAATACCTTAACATTAATAGCAAAATCTAGACAGGACAAGATGTCAGATTTTTCAATTAAAATTACACACTTTATTAACGCGGTGGCACAGAGGTTGCCGACAGTGAATTTCCCCACGGGTATAATAAAAGTCATAATAAATTATAAATAAACATGACTTCTCTCTATTCATCTGATTGGTGGCTGTTCATAACAAGATTAACAGACTGTAATTGCTTATAAAAACTGTCTATCACCTATTATTATAAAACTAAATATAAATGCTTCAGTGACGACCTTACATAGAACCATTGGGAGGACTTCCGCAGAAGGCCTTTGCAAGAGGCAGATACTATATTTTATATTTATTTTATGAGTTACCGTTTTTTTAAATAGTAAATATAAATTCAAAACCATCTAAATTACATTCACTATTACTGTACGTGTACTAGCCTTTAGTTTTACAAAGCAGTTAAATAAAGTGCTTCGATGTGTAAAGAAGCTGGAGAGTTGAGAAGGATTGGGATATAATCCAAACCTGATACCTTGTCTTTAAATGACATACAGCCTTGCATTTCCAGCAGGTACAGCATCACACAATCATGACCTGTGAAAAAGTTTCAGTTCAGAGAAAATCTTCCCTAACGTAAAACCTAACACATGTATTAGTGATCATTCCAACATGAGCACAAAGAGCTTTTCATGACTTCATATTCCAGGCATGCTCTGGTGGGTGGAAAACAACGAGGAATCCAGCCAGGGTGCAATCAATAGCAGAGCCTTTTCTATGTTGGCGGGGTTTGTAGGGTACTAATCCCTTTATAGATTCATCAGCTGTTGGTCTGGTGTCCATACTATGACCATAAGACAATAAAGAAGATGCTAAAACTAAAAAGAACAATACTGCGTTTCCTGACTATACGCTGCTCTACCCACTAACCAGCTGTATCAGAAACATCAGCACATATTCTCCGTTGATCTCCTGGGTGGTCCGAGGAGAGCCATATTTCAAGTCTCCTTTGACAGACTTACAATGTCGATGGTGGAGATATTTCACTCAGACTGGAGCTGCATGTTGACTTTGCAATAGAGGGAGCAGTTAACAACCATCGACATAAGGACCACAGACTCAAGCAATCGCTCCCTGGACTGCTGCACTGGGCTCCACGTGCCCATTTTTCAAGAGCACATTGGATTCTGTCATCTATAAATTTCCCCATAAAGGAGCTTGTTTGCTTATGTGTGCACTAATATGGCATTTTCAGCTACTACTCCTTTAACATACTGGATAATATATTCATAGCGCACTTTTAGCCTCATGCATAACACAATGGAAATCCTCAGGGCTTCCATTAATTAAGACCTGCTGAACACACATTATACAGACATGGTAGCGTGTCCTGTACACCGCCAGAAGAGCTCTGCCAGCGTCAAGGCTTTGCCTCCAAAGAAATTGTATCCTTTGTTACTGTTAGCACTGTAAAAGCTTCGAGGTGGAAACAAGTTCAAAGATCTCCAGTCTCTGCGGGGATGAAAGAGGCTGTCGCATGAGGGCCTCATCCATAAAAAAGGCAGTAAGGACGTGAACCACCAGTGTAAGAAGGTCCCATCTGCTGGCTAAACACATGCCAACCCTTTTTGTATGTTTTATATTCTTATCGTTTTCCAGAATGCTAAATTTTTCTTGCCAAAATATTGTGTTTTGATTTGTTGTTGTGCTGTGTGCCAGAGCTTTTCTTTATAGTCCCAACAGAGCCAGTTCAAGCCTTTTACTCTCACTCTGCTGTCTAGTGATCGTGTATAATTGCATGATTAAATATTATATGACAAGAACCTAGAAAAAACACACTTGAAATGACTAGGCTATGTTTAATTGAAAGGTCAACATGTCAGAATCAAACAGTACATGTACATATTAATACATTGTGGTTTCTATTATCATTCTACAGCTGAGTGGTCTGTTCTGCCTGCAGCTTCAACTAATTTTAGCACGCTTGTGTGCTAAGTCAGTGTCTCAACTTTAGGCCAGTGCCTGTCAGATCCGAGAGGTGTTGAGATGCCTTTGTTGCCCTTATTTATTAGTCATAATTACCCCCAAAAGGTTGTCATCAGCCCCGAGATGGATGATTATGAAAATATATCAGTGTAGTGAAGAAAAGCCCTTAGGTCTTGTCACTCAGGGGCTGTGAGTCGATGCTGTGTTGACTGCAGCACTCACAGCTGTGTCTTGTTTGCAGGGCGGGGGTGTGTGTTTGTGTGCATGTGCGTGTGCGTGTGCATGTTTTTTGGCAGATAATTCAGATAATTTAGTTCAAATGAATTTTCAGATATAAGTTGCATTGGTTGGATGGGAATACAGGCTTCCTATAAGCTCCAGTTTCCGAACACTTTGCTCATTGGCTACTGCTGTGCTGACATCATGACAGGCTCTTTGGAGCAAGCTTGCCAGGATTTGTCTGTGACTCACGCTCAGTCTTCAATCTGTAATGTGCCAGTTTACAGCACACAGTCAACAAACACTAGGCTTACATTATATGGCACAATGAAGGAACACATGGAGGATGCCACAAAGAGCCTGTGTGTCCATCTGTAGACTGTGGACTCAACATTTCTCTTCTGAGTGGAAACAAATTCATTTCATTTGCTTGAGATGGACATCAGAGTGGCTGTTTAGCAGACAATTATTGTTATGATTACAGACAGAGTTTTCAGTTGAAGGTTTAGTTTCCCTAAAATGGTTCTGTTTATTGAGAGATGTATTGTGACTGTATTTCTCTGTATTTGTAATAAAGTTCAGGGGAATTTTAATTCACTTTACAATCTTCTAGATATTCAGCTGACATAACTGAAATAAAGCATTAAATTGAGAAAACCTTGAACATAATTTCCACAGATGGCTTGTAAGTGTTTTAGCGGAAAGGCGAGTCTTAGCTTCTTCTTGCTGCTTTCATTTGCCACATAAGTAATCTGCTACTGTGCCTCTGCGCCAAGTGGGATGATTGAGTAGCTGTAATGATTCCACATTACTCAGTTGTACACTTACAGAAATAAAAATTTTGAAAATGGATGTCAAGTGATGGCAATAAACTGCAGTCAGTGATGCAAAGTACAGATTTAGCATCTCGTTTCTAACATTAGTACAATGAATGAAGTTTTTGAATATTATACAGTCAATATTTGTGTTCCGTCTATACATCCGTATCCTAACTTTTCCTAGCACATCATTAATTGTCTAATGACAATGTATTTTTGCAGATGTGTCATTGACACATTGGAGTGTTATAGATTAGTATATACACAGTCTCTGTCATCAGGTGCTATCTATGGAAGTTGCATGGCTGTTGTTGTCATTCCTTGTTGCAGTGGCTGCTGTTTGATAATGAGCCTGTGGCACTGAACTGCTGTCACTCTGGCAGAAAGACAGGCCTTCACCCGGTCACTGCCGCCTCACGCCATCTGGGTCCCAGCAGGGACAAGCCAAAGAGAGGACAGAGGTTAAGGTCATAATACACTGGCCTGCTGGCTGGCCTACTGTTTAAGTGACTCTGAGTCTCCATCTTATGTAAGAAAAGGAAGTGTGGCAGATACAGATGCAGTATTAACACAAGATCTTAACAGTTTTTCTCATTCTCAACTGGGTGAAAGTAACTTGATCCCAGAAAGTGATAATCATCATAATCATAATAATAGGAACATACTCAAATGTGAATGCTAAATTTATAGCTTCAGAATTAATATTTCTTGTATCTGTTATTTGTTTACACAATCTTATTGAACTGTACATTGAACTGGACACACATAAAAAATAAAATCTTATTATTTTCTCTTAGAAACCCCACTGAATGTTAATCTTTGTTTAGTATGTGTACAGTTTATTTTAGAAGAGAAAAAACTGCCAATTCAGAGCAGCAGGGACCAATACAGTAAGCCTTGTCCCATTGACTAATAAGGCTTTAAACATCTCCATCTGTGATAATCTACTAACTTTGCTCTAATACAAACCATACGGAGCCATAAATCTCAGCTGAGATGCTCAGCCTTATTTGTTAACAGCGTACTAGAGCATCAGCTGTACAGTCTATATCAACAACCCACTCATTCTCCATTGTGAATACCTAACATACTGCACTGACCTCAGATGCACCACTGAACAGGGTTCTCACCCAAAAGCTGAACCCCCACCTCTGTTTAATTATACATGTGGGCTGAGCAATCAGTTGCTACTGTACACTCTATCGTGCTGCTTCCTTGAGCTCGCAAGCTGATTACGGAGCTTTGGCACTCCAAGCACTCTGAATTATTTAAATCTCTGTTAAGCTTTGCCGTACATATATCAATGGAAGAAATGGATTAGGGCTTGACATGTTTTCCTCTGGCTCGTCTTCCCTAGTTTCCCCTTCATCTGACAAACACTCAAATCATATCACAGCACCTTTCAAGGAAATGGCAATTTTGTTAACTTCCAACTGGATGTGCTTTTAGTTGTATTGGGATTAAACACAGATGGATTAAGCATTGTTTTTTGTGCTTTTCTATAAACAACAGTGTGAGGCACTTAAGAGAGAGGGGGTCACCCAGAAGGGCCTATCTTAGAGAACTAGTCTGCTCATGGGAGACCTACTTGTGTGTGGGCTACAGAAAGGTGATGGATCCCCCCTTTTCAGACAAACCCCTGAAAGAAAACACACAATCAATATCCCGCTGTCTGCCTCCAGCGCCAATAAATGAAACACAGTGGCGTGAGGAGATGAATAAATAAAGCGGGGCACTCTTTTGTACATTAGGGGCAGGGTGTAGAGAAAGCTGCGCAGACACTGCATTTGGAAAAGCTGTAACAGTCCTCCATCTCTCAGTGGGATGCTTGATGCAAATTTATGTTTGCAGCTATCACATTTGTTCACAGGGCGGAAAACAAGCAGTATTTATTCACTGTATTTCAGGCTGGTTCAAGCTGAATTTTTGTAAAAGTTTCCCTTAACAGTGTAATCCTATAGGTGCTAAATCTTTTAAAATGTAATTCATGGTTTAAAAAGTGCTCTTTTTTCAGAATCAGATTTATTTCCAGGTAAAGTAAAAAAAAGTTTATGAGGAATTTGTTCAAACATTTACAAAAAAATGACAAAAAACACATACTAATACATAATGCAGGTGCGCAAACATAATGTATTTTGAAGAATTTAACAGAATTTTTGTCAATATAACTCGCTATGGACAATGAAGGAGAAATTTAGAGCTGCTTGGGGCCATCACTAAGAACAGAGCAAAGGCATGTTCTTTTCATGCAGTTGAAGGAAACAACAGAACTTGCATATCTCAGTATGCTGTGTTTGTTCTCAGTTGTCTGAAAATACTTATCTTACAAGTTATACGAGTTATCCCCTGTGGCAAAAAATATCTGGCATTTTCTGAATTCACATTCTTGGCAGAAATGCCAACAGAGACACGAGTTCTCTCTGTATTACCACTCTGATAGTTACAAGTCTGTAGCTGTCAGCAACTGATGAAGGCAATAGATATTAATGGGGTTTGATCACATTTTGATGATGTCTTTGTTCATCAAAAAAAAGATTTGTTATTGCCAGAGGTCTTTGTGACACCCAGCTGCTGATATTCAGAGAAAAAAAAAAACATGGCAGGAACAGGCAGAAGTTATTTGGTTTTTGTCGCCTCCATTATAACTCCCAATTTCAACACACATAATAAAGTCATTTCTCAGGCATTGTTTGGCGGACGGCCCAAAATCCTCTGATGGTTTTTTGTCCTTTTCTGCCACAGAGCTCTGACAAGTGACAGGTGATCTATGGCTGCCTCAAGTCTGGGATCTAAATCTGAAACAAGCTTAGTCGCAGCTTGCGAAATGAGAATTGATAATCGAATGATGCTGAATGAGGGAGCCTGTCAGTACATTGTAAGGGAGCTGACGGATTCAGTTACGGGAGAAGGAAGGCATGGCAGATGAATTTTGGCAGGATAAAGAATTGCTCAGTGCAGAGAGAGAAGCTGATTTGCCTCCAGCTATTTCTAACATTCTTTGAGTGTTTTGTGTTGGTAGACAGATATCTGAAGGTTACTGAGGGGTTGATGATTGGCTTTTTGTATAATTCAAGAGCTGAGTTAAATCTGTGTTTGCTTTAATAAAGTGTTATATAGTGTTTGAGAGGAGGATGTGGGATTGGTAAACACACTTCAAATACTGATCAATTGGATGGGGACTATTCACACAATTAGAATAAAAAACATACTTTTGTTTTCAGCATAGTCAGTGAAAGCATGGTGGCTCCATTCAGACTTTTGTAGTACGCATTTTTGACATACAGTACACGGGATTAATATACTTAAAAGTATCTGGTGGCAATTTATAATATAATATATTATTATGTATTTTATAGCCACTGTGCTGTCAGACATGTCCCAATAGAGGATACAAACCAGAGAACGGAGATCTCAAGTACAGAGCAGCATTCAAAGTTGACATAGAAACATGAAAACATTTTTTTGATCTTTTTAATATAGTATACTTGAGTATTATATATATATTATATATATACTTGAGTGAGTAAGTGAATGCTACTGTGGATGATAAAATAAATCTATAAACATGAGCTTAAAACAGGGGGACACACCAGATGATCTGTCTTTATTTTTTTGTGTGTACTGTGAGTGAGGTCATGAGCTCTGTTGGCAACACTCTCACCTCTCTCATGTAACATTACATCAGTCACATGACACTCATGCCTCATGACAAACTGTGGATAATATGACTTGCACAGTGATATGATATGACAGGCCTGAGTGCTACAGATAGTTTTGCTTTTCTTGGACCACATCCCATTCAGTCTTCTGGAGTCATACAAGCCTCAAAGTAAAAAGTTTTGCAGCAGCCAGGGAGTTGAAAGCAGTGTTGCAGCACCTTTGTGAAATCACATTTGAACCCAATAAATGCGTCAAACTCCAGTCAGAAATGGAAACTCTCTTGAAATATTACTTAGGATGGTTGTGGGAGTTTTCCCACCCGAGTCTGTCAGAGCTTTGACCCCACAGTATCAGTTTACTATTTGCTAAATTGTTTTTTGGCAGGAAACTCCAAACTGAGGTCAGAGAATTCCATGAAAACTGTTTATGGCGGTTTACAATATAACACAATACTTCTCCAATCCTCAGAGGAGCAGAAATCAGAGTCTTTTTATTTGTTGCCATTCTGTGTTATAAATCTGACTCAGACACTTAAGTGCTTCGCACAGTCCAATCTCCTCGAGGCTGTTATTTATTTCACAAAATGAGTCAGTTTGAATTATTTTTATATAGCTTTGAAATATTTTTGAGGTTGTACGGATGTGCTTTTTTTTTTTTTTAACAGTAGGCGTTGACCTTTGAACATTAGTCAGAATAGTTTTCAGTTGCTCAATTCTGGTGTTACTGTGTTTAATTTAACAAATTTGTGTAATGTTTGATTTTATTTGGGTAAACCAGCAGGAATCGTAATTAGACTTGGGCAGCGAGTCAGGTGCATGGATTTAATGTATGAAATTCTAACGCTCGAGTGTGAGCTGTTGGACATGGCTGCTGCTCTTCCATATCCAAACAACTGTAAAGGCTTCCATGTGGCCAAAGAAAGCTGCCGAAAATAAAGCAGGTCCTATTGTTTATTTCAGGAGGACAAGAGTAGCACCAACTAACTGTCAATGAGCTGTCATTGGTTGAAGCCTCCTCATACATGTTGAGTCTTGTATGTTGAAGTCTTTACTAGTGTCTATAAAGTGTCATTACTTAATTTCATAGATACAGTCTTCCTCTAAAGGGTTATTTAGGATGTTAAGTGTAGTGCTGTTCAATGCCATTATCCACCATCATTCCCCGCCGTGAAGCTGCCCTTATCAGCCTGCAGAATACGGACTTGTCCTCCTCTGCAGTGTCGTTAACAGCACCCCTGTGAACGGCCGATCAATCCACCCGGGCTAGGAGGCTATTCGGGCTAATGGCTAATGAAAAGTGTAATTACAGCAGGTCAAGGGAGGCATCCAGACACCGAGCAGAGGCAGCGACATGTTCATTTAGATCAGTGGAGCCTAAATGTGTCTGGCTCGTTACACTGCAAGTCAGCCATATTACCTGATGATCTGCCTCTGTTGCTATAAGTGGGCGGGATTTGATGGGGCAGCAGATAGTCATAATATGATCGGAGAAGTGTGATTTAATTAAATGGACTCTCAAGTAGAACAGAACTGGATAGAAGATACATTTGAAGAAGCATAACTTTCTGCCATGGATTAAGAAGTTACTGCTTTGATTCATCTTGATGCCAGACAATGATTAAAAAAAATACATTTATTATTTATTACTTATTGTGCGTTTGATCTACTAAACCTTTCAAAGTCAGATTTTTAAGTTAAGAAAAAATAATTGCTTTAGGCGTAAGACGGGGTTTATTGTGGCAATCTCTACATCAAATCTCAAAAACAGGGCTAACACTTTGTAAGAGACGAATGCTAATAGACAACTGTTCACACAGATTTATTCAGGTTCACAATATAGAGTCACCAACTTACCTTTACGTACAGGTATTGCAGGAAGAGTAGTATAGTACGAGGACTCAGGATTAAGGAACATTAACTTTGTTATATTGGGGAAATACTGTGAGTAATGTAGATTAACTTCAACTATATAAATTTTTACCTTTGTACATTATAATTATTGTTATACATTACATTGCTAACAAGGTCTCAGCCTTTTACCGATTTCAAACAGTTAAGAGCAGGAACACCTTGCCTCTGAGGGCCCCCGGAAATAGACCTACAGCTATATTTTTAGATGGCTATTAATACCTCCAGCTAATTCATTTCAGCTCTCCAGGCACCTAGCATGGCCTCTCAATTATGGATGAGGGGAAAGTCATTGGATTCTCAACGCTGAGAGGAGCTGCCGGTAGTGACGGGACGCACTTTGCAGAAGCGTGACAAACAGTGAGACAGCTGAAGGTCGGGCATTGGGATGAGGCACCAGTCAAACAGCTTAATCTCTTTTAATAATTATAGATGAACATCTAATGAATTTTAGTAAATCCTACAATGGATATCATAAGACTGTTCAAGATGAGTCCCTTTAATTACAGGATTCACTGTGCTAACTATTCATACTGTTTCATTTCCTACTCATTTACTTTTTGCATAAAAGCCAAGAAAATTCGATATTTAACACTTATTTATCTGTATGTTAGGTGTTAGCTTCTTTTATATACAATGCATTGTCATTTTTTTGGTTCTAGCCTATTTTCTAAATAACAAACTGGTTAAATAAGTTTAGACGTTAGAAATAGTTTTCCCCTCCTCCAAAGGACTCTTTCAATACTAAGGCAAACTTATTGATCTGACCGTGTCTTTTACCTTTAACCTTTGACCCTCTGCGTAATATTGTGCAGCCTTAGTATCACATGTCTTTGAGACATGACTAGTATAAGGTGGTTCTGTGAAACTTACTCCAAGACCAAGTGGCATTTGTCCGGTGTGCTAAGATTTGTAGCTGCCAAAAGTTTTAAAGTATGGACTCAATGGACGCAGGCTGATTCCTTTTCCTGATATCATGTAACAACAAAGTGTGCAGAGTGTTGCATTCTGTTGGCTTTTGATGAATATTTACGCCTCCAGACTTGGTTTCATGTTTCATTCTAAATCGCAGGAGGGTTTTATTCACTTTCATCAGCTTTATGACTAATACAAAGGCAAACTCAGAATACTATCGGCGATTCCTGTGAACAAGTGGGCCACCGATGAGCTGAGTTACATTTTTCAGTAAGACTGAATCCTGCTGAACACTCAGCTGGGCTACTCCTGGTTCACCACCAACGTATTCATTACTCTTGTGAGCGACAAGGGGAGCGTGCGGGTAAATTGGGTTTAGCTCCTGACCTTTGGGTTTGATTAATGGCTGCTCTGTTCTGGAGCTCAAGCAGAGATCTGCCGAGCTGCTGCTGAAGCTGGGCACTGAAGAGGCCAAGTAACGGGCAAAGAAACCCAGCACCAAGCCATACATCCTCAGTCCAGTTATTCATCTCCAGTGGAAAGGCCTAGACCTATTCAAGGACTCGCAACCTTGTTTGAGGGATTGTCTCTGCCTTTTAAATTCATCAAAGTGACTAACAAGGCTTTATTGTATTATTTCCAGAAGTTATACCACCATCATGTAAATATTACAAAGAAAAATATCAATATACATATCAGAGTTAGTCTTGTCTCTGAGGATTCCAGTTGTATGGCCACTGGATGCAATTAAACAGAAATACAACTAAAATGAGACACGGAAAATTAAATAAATAACATCACACTTTAGATAAGTGAGGATGATTGGCTAAAATTATTTCTACCGATTGGAAATTGCTGTGATCCCAGACCTATTTCACGTCACAATGCCAGCTTTTGTGCCACTTGACAATCAAACAGAGCATCATTTACAGTTTGTTTTACTTCATCTTAATCCACAGTAAAACAAAATAAAGTACTCAAAGAAGACAAAACAATCCAGTTTGTCTTGGAATAAATGTAACCCTTGCCCAGGAGCACGTTTGGTTTTGAGGGTTCAAACAGTTTTTAATTAGTTATTAGATTAGTTCTCATTTGGCTTTATCTGAGAAGGTAATGAGTACGACAATGACCATCATAAACGTCTATAGTTTTGTACTGATATAGCAGATATGCAGTATGTACAGTATATTTAAAGTCTTTTATGAAATTGTAATCTAAGACTGAAAGGTACAGTGAATCGGGAAACTTGGGTCTGAGAAAGTCTTTAGTTTTCTGAGCCCATCACCGTTTCTCTTGCCTCCTGCCTGTTGAGCTAAAACAGGCCGGCTAAAACTCACCACTACACAACAGTGACAATAATAGCCTGACTTCTTAACATAGATTACCTTCATAACAGGCAATAAAGGAATTTTGATTAACATCCATATTATTTTAACACTTTGCACTTTAGTCTTTGATCTCAATTTAAATATGTTCTTATGCTTTAGATTTGTTTTTCTTTTGTTGAACACATATTGGAGCCTGACTGCCGCAAAAATGTGATTAGCTATGGCTCAATTTCCAAATCAAATCAACCTGACAACATTAAACAGAGAAGACAGCAAGCATCCTTAAATAACCCTGCTTGGCTGTGGATTGTATCTGCCACACATGAGCAGTCCAAGAGGCACATAATTAGGTTTGCTTCCACTGCCCTCCTATTATGACAAATTAAAGAGATCTGGAAGCCGGATTTTTTGCAGAGCACCGGGTTCTTAGCTTGTTATTAGCTAACAGACTGACAAATTGATTAGTATTGATCGGAGCCAAATCCGTGTAGCGGCGTGCCTTTTTCAGTGGGATTCTGACCTGCAGGGAAGGTCTTTACATGTTCATATATAGAAGACATGCCTCTGAAAACACTGTGCAGCTTTGGGACAAAAGGGAGGAGTCACATCAAATATGTTAATAACTATTGCAAAAAGCAGTAAGTGAGAATATTAAAGAACAGTTTGTACACAATTATTTTTTTGATTTTGAAGTTTTATGATATATGGCCAAGGCAAATGCATCGATCAAACAAATGAGAAAGAATCATCTCTTTCAATCTGCATAATCAGAACTTTTTTAACATTCCTTATAGTTGGTGTGGGCTGTTACTGTGGAGCAATAATTTCTATTTTACTGTGTGGCTGTGATTAATATACAGTCAAATTTGGACTGACTGGCTGCATTACATGAAACATAAGCATGGAGTAAGAGCTAGAATGCATAATGAAATAACACGTTAAACACAGATGTAATTGAACATAGTTGTTCTTGACATAAAACATATTATGTGTCTGTTGTAACAAACGGGAAGCTGGTGGACCGAGATGGCAGATTCTGAGACTGAATGGGAGTTCAGGGGAGTTAAGCAGAGGAGGTGTCTGGAACATGGACAAAATTCTGCACAGAAACAAAACAAAAAAAGTTAAAAATTGGGAAATTCTCCAACAAAACCAATAATATCAAAACTTCAAGAAGCTGAGCCACACCGTGTACAACAAAAGGTAACCAACAATCTGGCAAAGAGTGGAGAGGCTTCTTATACTGTTGGAGTTGAGTGGTAATGAGTCCTGAGGAGCTGCAGGTGGGTTGGAGTGATGGATCCAAACTGAGAGGGCATGAGTAATATGTGGTGAATGGACTGTGAGCATCACATCGACAAAGCTAAGTACATGTCTGTCAATTAAAGTCTCAACATGTAATATCCTAATATTAAGAAATTTACTTGAATACTGTTTAAAAGAAACAATAAATACCTCAAGTCCAAGTCTTTTGTAGTTGGCTTGTGAAAGATTATTTTGCTTTGGCCTCCTCTGCAAGAGGAGGCCAAAGCAATTTATGTATTACAACGGTCATAAAACATTGATCGGTTATATTGTGGTCTCATATATTTGAGGAAAAATTTCTATTGTAATAATAATCCCAGCAACATGATTGCTTTGGCTTTCACTGTCAGTTCGAGTCAATGCTTTAGAAAAGTAACATAAATGTACTCTGTGCAGCTGGCCATGTTGTATTTTTTTCAAAACACTGAGATTATATTCACCAAAAATAGCTGTGGTGGTTTGTTGCAGGTGCACCTTTGGAGCTGATGATGAGGTTCACTGGACAGGCGAAAAAACAAGTGAAGCATTTTGTGTGGGGGGCTTCTCCACCCTGGTTGTCATAGTAACAGCAGCAGCAAAGCATTTGGGATGATGTCTCCAGCCAATACAATCTCTCTAGACCTCAGTGTGATACAACAGACCAGGATGAGGATATTGAGAAACAAACACACAGTAGGACTCTGGAGTGAGACTAAATAGCAATTTCCTACCAGCATTCCTTTTTTGTTCACAATGTGTGTTTTATGAGAGTGCCATTGAAGGCTGTATTTCTGCATCTATAGAAAAAAACTGGTATTTAAAAGAAATAGGTTTTCATTGGTCAGTTTCTACATTTACTTAACCTAACTGTACTGAAGCACCCTTTAAATGTCTACACAGATATCATTTTATTTTTATACCTTATGCCCCTCATAAAATTTAATTTACCCTTTGGATTTGGAGTTTATTTAGCACCTTGGCTGCATTCGTGTTTTGCCACCTGCCATAATGAACTAGGTAAGTGCTACATAACAAAGTCTAAAGCTATTCAAATAATGTTAATAGATTTAATCAAAGCCTGCTATTCTGTTTTTCTCAATAAATTGTGTGTTTGTCAGAAACTGAGTATTTTCTCAAAGTTCATGTCTAAATGAAAACCTTCTAAGCCTTCCACCCATCATCCATTATGTTCTAGATTTTTTGATATGAGCATCTGAATCAATAGCATGATTATCCTTTTAAAATGTTCAGTAAAGCCTTTTCTTAGGTTGTTAGTCACACCTCTAAAGTTCACAACTATTGATAATCAGCTTTAATGCTGTTTTAATGCTCTTATTCCTTCAATAGACTTGAATAGGCTTGGATAAAGAGATAAGTCATTCTACAAATTGTTGATAAATCCTTAGAGATTATCCTTGTAAATCTCTCAGCCACATTACCATCAGTGTTCTGCACTTGTTCTTACGCTGCATCACAATGGCAAACAGAGGTAATCCTAAAACTGAGACTCTTTTTCATGACATGATCAAGTCATTTACAGCAGGTTTAACAGGAGTCAAGAGCATAGCATTTTGTCTTTATAAAAGTCCACATCTGAGCGTTATCAATGTAAGTTAAAAGCTGGATAATTTGTGATTTATTTTGAGATGAGGCCATGCAAGGTCTTCTGCTTGATGATCGAACAATAGACATTTGGATAGCCTCTATTTATTTTTTTATTTTTTTTATGCCTCCAATTTTCATAACTCCGCCTGAATCAGTTTAGTGTTTTGCTGCTCTTTGATTTTTCAAAAAAGACTGAAGATAATATGACATAAAAAATAGCATGAGATTCAACTCTCTGTTATGTATGGAGAAATAAGATTGTAGTTACGTACATAGTGATTATAAAACTGTGATTGGTGGACTATTCTGGAGAGTCAAAAAGTATTTGTTTTCTTCTTTTTCCTCTTCCTTTAACCTTTAAATATATAGCTCATTATGAACAAAGCAGCAAATATTGAGCATTACATTTTTGCATCCACCAGAGAGACTTTACCTGACCTGACATGTTTAAGAAAGGTAGTGTGCCTTTGAAAGATACTGTGAGCTGAATGTGGTGACATCTTGCTTACCTCGTCCGGAGACCGTGGAGTTGTCAGTCACATACAGTGCAGTGATGTAAGGACATTCATTGCGTTCAACTCACAGGAGCATTCAGCAGCAGTAGAGCAGTCAATCATTTCTAAGCAGGAAAATGCTGTCAAGATCCATACACAGTAGAGTAGTCCAAGATGTATTTTGCTGTAACCTTAGTTGTAACCTTAAAAACAACTTGGACCACATTCTGAAGAGTGTTGCCCGTGTGAAGGGCCGTCCAATCGGAGAAAAGCAGCGTCAGTGCAGATGGTTAAATAAGTGAACATCCCACGAGACTCCCCAAGGTCACCCAGAAAACTGCTTTAAACCGAGCCCAGCTGCTGCTGCTTTGGCCATATCTGGACCAAACAGCGCTCACAGAGCGAGCATCCAGGCACACTCTATTTATGCACTGATAATTGCACATTTTTATATTCAGTTTCCCAACCCCATCACCTGTGATGTCTTTTGTCTGCTGACGCACAAATAAATCATGACTTATTTGACAGAAAATGTGACAAAACAAACTCCTGTTATGTCTCATGACAAGTTATACAGACAGGAACTCAGTAGAAACAGGCTCAGAAAAACATGATGCATACACAAGCATTTGACATTTCTTTGATCAAATATAAAACCCTTAACTGTCTTGTAAATCTTTTCACATCTGCTTGTTTTGTTGTCTGTTCTTAATAATTGAAAGCCTCATGATTGACTGAACGAGGGTGTAGTGATTATTTCCAATTAACCTCTATTTTCCTTCTTCAAATTAACCTGGTATCTATTTTTCTCCTTAATTACTTCTGCATTTGATAAGGCACAATTTCTGCTAAAAGAAACAGAACTGAATAAAGCAATCTGTAGACTCCTGCAATTAGCGTGGACCCTTCTGCTGCACTGGACGGGAAGTGTTGTGACAGCCTGTGAAAACACATCAAGGCTGCTATTCACCAGTGAAAATGTCCCCCTGGGCGCAGGCTACCAAGACAATGGACTCAGGGATCTTTTTTTTTAATCATCAGCACAACAGTCGTGGGTATGAGATCCTCAGGACATGGGGGAAATGGTGGAAAAACAATGGCATCAATTAGCCTTTTACTCTTTGATGTGTATCTGTGTTTCCTGTAAAACAAAGAGTGCACATCCAGTATGCAATACCCGTTTCAGTGAAGACTTTGACAATCATATTTGGTCACAGGTACTGTGGAATACATTGGAATATAGATTAATGTGTGTTGTTTTGAAGAAAGCTTATTTCAATAATTCAAATGTATTAATACTCAAATAAATGGCACTATTAAAAAGTATAGTCTCAAAGACATTTTGAAGGGTATTTTATATGAAGCAGGGAGAATAGCCTTTCAAGAGACAATGTTTTGCATTTTTTTTATTTTGCAGAATTTGTTCGTCATTGGTCTTTAAGTAGGTGCAAAACCTTATTACCTAAGTTATAATGTTACTTGACGGTACTAACAGTGAACTTTGAAGATAGTTTTAGTTTCTGTAGTGGTTCACATATTTTGGTCAGAAAGTAAGTTATATCCATCCATCCATCCATCTTCTACCGCTTATCCGGGGCCGGGTCGCGGGGGCAGCAGTCTAAGCAGAGAAGCCCAGACTTCCCTCTCCCCAGACACTTCCTCCAGCTCTTCCGGGGGGATACCAAGGCGTTCCCAGGCCAGCCGAGAGACATAGTCCCTCCAGCGTGTCCTAGGTCTTCCCCAAGGTCTCCTCCCGGTGGGACATGCCCGGAACACCTCCCTAGGGAGGCGTCCGGGGTAAGTTATATTGCTTTTTTTTTTTTTTTAAAAGCAATATAACTTAAAAAAAGTAAGTTATATTGCTTTTTTTATTTCAATGATGAAAAGGGTATTATTTCATTTGAAGATATATATCAAAGCAGTCACTTTGATATGTCATAACTTGCTGAAATAGTCATTCCAAACTGAAACTAGTTATTAAACTTAACTATTTAGCAACTATGTTTTTCTTTTTCAGTGGGTTCATCCTAAACACCCACCTGCCTCACAGTAATGCTTTCTCTGGGCAAGGCCATGCTAAACAACACACACACACAGTGTCTGTTTTAATCCAAAACGGCACATCGACCCAAATGGCCGTGTTTTTGTTTCCCCGCGGCCCTCTTTGATGTTAATGTCCCTGTGAATTATTTATCGGTGTGTTCTCTTTGCCTTCTCCTCATGCTCTCTTAAGGAATAAATCAAACGCACCAGGCACACACACTGAACAGACAAGAGGATTTATCACAGGGACTATTGTTTACCGTGCTGACCTCCAGGCCTTGCTATATACACATATCTGTGCAGCACAATCAAACATTTGCCTTTTCTCACAAGGCACAGAGGCACAGGAATTTGTGTTCTTTTCACAAACATTAACAATTATGAAACCTGGTCATTCCAGGGCCATTATTAGATATATCTTTCCATTTGCGTAAATAATACGCACAATGTTATTTGATGTTGATATTGCTAGCAACTAGACAACTTGAAACCTTGCCCCAAATCTTGCCTATTTACAGTTGACACTTGGAAGCATGATAAGTCACTTATTACAACCAAATTTAACAGGTTAGTGGTGTCTACTTAAATCCTGATGTTTGTATAGTTGATTATTGCAGTCAGACCGGGCAGCACCATTGATGCCATGGGTTTGTGAAACTTTCATCTTCAGTTTTTTCATTCACTTAGAAACATGTGTTATAAATTACCCCTTGAAATGAAAAATGTGTTCCATGTTGCGGCGAGACTTTCTGCTCAACAGCTTGTGGTCCTTGTCATGATGTGGTATATCATTTTAATCAGTTTCAGGCCTGGGTTGAAAAGAGTAGGTTAGTATATGAAGTAATGGTATTGATCAGTCACTTGCTCTCCTTGTCAGTCTCATGCCGGTCACTGGTGTTCATCCCAATCTTACCTTTGGGCACCACACATTAGTTATTGACATAACTAGAACAGGGCTCTGTGGGGCTGTGAAACATGGCTCTGTGGTTGTGATGTCACAGATGTGCCAGGAAGGCTTTGGCAGCACACTGGTGGAGAATAGCTGCTCATCATCTCACGTCCTGGCCTCTTTTTGCTGCTCACACTCACACTAGCCAGTCCCCACAGTCTAATTGGCCTACTTTAACATTTACCTTCTAGTGGTAGCCACTGGGTTGCTCTGTGTGTTACGTGGCTCCTTTGGGACAATTTTTTAGTCAGCCGCTGCAGAATGTCTGTGAGGGTGAGCCTCTTATTGACTTCATATGGTGTGGCTTCTTGTCTCAGTCACTGTGTCATTCTTCTGTCTGTCTATAAAGTATTGCATGTTTTTCCTGCTAACCTAACCTCTGACAGAGATGCTCTGATGTGGTTGTAAACATTTATACACTTTATTTATCTTACTGGCTCTGCTCTGTTCCATGAACAGGATTGCATTCAATGAACTTGTACTTGTATGTACTTGAATATAGAAGCATTTTACATCGTAGACCTGGATTAGTCAAATATTTTAAATTGTATTTTAAGCCCTCATTAGGCATTGGCCAACCCACTGTCTGTCCCCATATAATAGCACAGTACAGCTAGGTCAAAGACCAGGCCTGGTGCCTAGGGCCAAATAGAATTACAATGATTGCATAGTCTTTTATAATTAATTTGCAAAGGGCTTAAGGGCCTTTAATAGCTGTGAGGAGCACAGGCTTGAAGGACAAACACTAATTAAAAGTTGCCAAGGATCAGGAGCTTGCAACGTTGCATGATGACTTTTCTATTGGAAAGAGCCGATTATGATTCTGCATTGTCTTCTTGTATGACACTTTACAGAACATATGACTTCATTTAGTATTTTGGATAATGCCTTAATATTAGTGCAGTTTTGCCCATGTTGTCAAGGTAAAAGGAGCTCTTAACTGGGTCCTGGGAATGGTGTATTTCACAACACATGCTCGTGCTTAAAACAAGGCAATTAATAAATGCTTTGAAACACTGCTGTGGGCCCAACAAGAGCTTGATGCAAACTATAAAGAGGAAAAGAGCTCTTAGAATATTGCTCTTGTGTATCATAAATGAGCAAGATGAAAATGTGGCTAAAATGTATTATTCTAGCCGTATGTATCAAAGTCTCAAAAATCTCTCTTGTTTTAGTTTTAATCACATTACAGACAATAATGCCAACACTGTAGTCTTACCTCTTATATCCTATATCTATTACCAAGATGCGGGGTGCATTTCTTTAAAGCTTAGAGGTCCGAGGAGCTGTTGGTCCAGAGAAATGTTCCCATATTTATTTTCTTAGTAACTCAGAACTCTCACTTATAAAATATAACTCAGCTAACATCTTCCCTGCAGGAATAGATTGCCGGGGTAATGAAAAACTCCTACGGCAGTCTGGATTAACTTCTTCCAGGGTTTTGTGCAAGACAAGTTCTCAATTGCTTTTCTCCCCGTGGCACTCCATCTCTTTCTGTTCCCCCTTCTCCTCTATTTGCTGCTGTTTTCACCTGTAGAGTAGCGGCTGCTGTCTCAGAGGGGAGGGAAAAAAAGGCTTATTGAGTCAATTGAAGCAAAGCGGAAATTAACAACTACTGGCTGGCTGGTTTTATTGTTTTGTTTTTGAGACAAATGTGGCTATATCCGCGAGGGAGAGAGCTGGGAGTGCTTGCTTTCCTTGGGTATTCTCTGAATTGCATTGTAAGCTTGTTTGTATATCGCTCCCTCTTTTTTATTGTGTTTTATTTGTGCATGTAATTGCTAAAGACTGCACTCAGAGGTCATCCATTTTACAATGCCATAGTGGTTCTTGCAACACGGACATGTTGCAGTTCTGAGTTTAAAAGGGCCTAAGATGCACTTTTTTCTGATTAATTAACTGATAATACAACTGAAGATGGATATTGTTTTCTATTGTATTGGAACTCAATAACATTTTTCTTTTCAGTACTATGGGTAGGTTTGAAATGTAGGCGTTTGTCACTGCTGCTTGGGGGGCAAATGTGAATGGACTGACAACATAACTAGGATCTTTCCAAATCAAAGCTATTCAAGTCTTGCTTACAACTTTTGGAGAGATTGGTGTCAACTGTAGAAGACGTGGTAAAAGAGTAAGACTTACTCACATTAGAAAATCCTAACTTGAGCATAATTAGATCCTTTGCAACAGAGACGTTTTTTATTTCCCTGACATCAAATTAAAATGTGTTGTTTCATTGTGCTTCCTTTAAGACGGACTGGGGCCACAAAGGTCTAACAACACAATGAGAAATTCATCGTGGCCAGCAGGCTGTTGCCATATTAATCCACATGTTCTTCATCAATATTGCTTTTTCAATGTCCCTTGTCATCGCAGTCATCTTAACAAGAAGAGGAAGGCAAAAGCAAGTTCGCCACTTAATTGACTGAAGACAGTTGAGATCATTTGAAGCTAACCGCACTTTCACACAATGAGGTTCTGATGAGCTCAAATCAATGCACTGGGGTTGCATGGAGGGGGTTGCATGGAGCGCTCATTAATTCAATCTTCATACATCGCAGACGCTTGAGGAATGGGGAGGCTATTGATTTCTGGCTGGTGTTTGGCTAGACTTCACAGCTAGGCATTTTTGGGATTAAACAAGACAAAAGATGCATAATAAAAGGCCTCTTTAAACACACCATCTAAAACGGAATAATACATTTTGTTCTCCCCAGGCTCAGTGGTTTTAATAGTGCCTCCAAACTCTGTCTGCACCACTGGGATCTTTTGCAAGAAGCGTCGAGGAAAACAAGGGCATGCGTTACTTTTCACTAGGTTTGAAATTCAGAGATGCAAAATTATACTTTCATCTTTTACACTGATGGTATATTTGTATCAAACAAATACATGTAATTACACAGCTGCAGTTTCTCACAGTCAGAGAGTCAGTTATTAATCATTGTTAATTTTGTACACTTATTATTTTAGTAACTGTATTCCACAGCAACAAAAAAGTGTCTTAATGGTTTCTGTTAAAAACAATAGAAAATTATAGACAAAGGGATCAGGAGCTGTTGCAAATTCGCACTCAATACAAAAACTGTGAGGCTTGCACAAGAGTTTCCAGTTTGTTTATGTGCCATTTGTCTCCATCAAATGGACCTTAAGTAAATAAATTGTTAATCAGCAGTCACTATAAAGCTTTTCTTTAGAGTATACTAAGATTAGGTCCTTCCTGACCCATTACCCTTTATTTAATTTATACATTAGTTTAGTAGTACCTTAACGACTGTTAGCTTCACTAGCTACATAGACTATAGCTGCAGCTTGTGACCACCATGCCCTCTTCCCTCTGTAATTTTATATGGGTCTTTTTTATTGCTACACCAAATAAAATATAACAAGATTAGTATTTAAGACTGCTGAAGTAATTATCTGTATTTACAAAGTAAAAGCAGAACTAGACTTTCTTTCTTTACACTATGAGTAATATTTAATAATGCAATAATGGCCCTTAAAAGCTTTTCTTTCTCTTTGTACAGGGCCTTAGCAGCAAGAGGAACTGTTGAATTTACAGAGAGGGGCCTTATGATAATATTTACATAAGCAGTGTTAGAAAAGAAACCTTACAAGCCCTGAGGTTATTATCAGTAATTATGCTTCATAAATCCATGCCCTCTCTTTGCCAAACACACTTATGAGCCCTGCAGCTCTATTTGAAGTTTCATCACCGAGAGCGAACTGCGTAGATACAAAGATTAAGCGTCAGCAACATCCACCCACTTAGCGGCTTAAAACAGGACAGTGTTACGACACATTCAGACACATCAAAGGCTGACGGAGCTATGAATGGAGTGATATATTGTCGAAGCAATGGGATGTGACAGCACAGATATATGCCTTCCATCCTGGATTACTGTGAGTCAAGTCTGCGAGGAGTTTGCTTCTTGGCTGCACTGCTGGAAGCGAGCCAAGCTAAAATTTCCTGCTCCACAAATACACACTCAACAGCCGTGCAGCATACTTCAGAGTGTGTTTATTTGCATTAGGAGTCTTGGCTTGGAGAGAGCTTTTTTCGTTTACATCTTAGGCTCTTTGGTGCAGAAAGTATTTTTTTGGAAAGCTACTTCAAAACACGGATAGTTTTTGTATTTTTTTTTTATTGAGACAGAAACATACAGGCAGTGTTAGGCACCTGAGTTTTAGTCATTAAATAGAAGAAACCTAGGACAGCATTAATCACAAGTGTAAAAGACAACTATTAACACTGACTTTCATCCCTAAGGACAACACACAACACAACAAACGCATGTCTGTGGGCAGTGGGTTGGGCAGCTGAGTTAAACTCCTCACAGAAAGATTTAACTGAACAACAATAGAGCAAATAATATTTTGTGTGTGTGTGTGCACCTGCTTGCAGCCAGCTGGCATTTATCGGTGCTGTTAAACAACAGAAGTCTTTTCCTTGAAAGTGAGGCATGAGTCACTAACTGTGCTACTGTAGATCTATGTGTGCCGCGAGTGTAAAGCCATGAATTGAGAGCTGATGAATAGGCAGGGAAGGCTCTTATCAGGGGCAGCTGCAAGAGTCATTTATCAGCGGCGAATAATGGCAGCGAAAAGAGATGAGTGGAGGAGTCGGCCTATTGCTCGAGTGTATAATAGGTCTACATACTCGCAGTGTCCTGGAATAACTCTGTACCTCTATCTTTGTCGCTGCAGGCATTGTGCACAAACTGCAGAACAGGTATCAGAAGCCAAAAATCTGCCAAAAGAAAGAAATATGTTTCACACCTCCAGGCAAATAGAGTAATTATACAGTTCACAGAGTGGCTGTTGACAAGGTAATGAACAGTTCTTAAATTCTCGACAAGTTGAAAACAGAATCAGAAACTCAAACAGGCCATTTAGATTGTTTAAATGAAAATAGATGTACAGCAGTGACACGGGAAACCTAGACTTCTTTGATGGTGCTGACATATTACCATGTTACATTAGCATTAGATTTAGTACAGCTTTTAGTACAACATCTTTAATTTGATATACTTAGATTTGAATTTAAAAAACATCTGCTCAGGGGCTTAACCATAAAAAATGTTCAGGTTCCATCCAACAAGTTATAGATACTTTGATAAATGTTTTTCAGACGTTAATGATCATTTCTCCCATAGCTTGTGAGAACCCACACAGAATGGCACAAACACACGTGTAAATCATCAGTAGTGGATAATATACTGTTTGTTCTTCTAGTTTGACTTTCCTTTTGCTGTTCTCAGACTCCAACAAAAGAGTTTGGGCTAAAAGTTCATTGCTTTTGCTTTTATTTATTTTTTTCCTGGAACAAAAATAAAGACCACAGATCTCACTTGGTTTATTGATTTAACTCTGAAAAAGCTTTTTGTTATTCTTTATGATGTACTGATAGTCTTTTTGATAGGTACAGGTGAATATTCCTTACATCTTGAGAACCTCTGACACGGCTTTGTCTTCCTTTGATTAGTCCATCACAGTCTGTGTAGCTGAACCAAGATACTGTATTTTTTGCACAGCTCTGCAAAAAGCAGTGATGGATTCAGTCTGAAATCCTTTAGGGGCCCCAGTCGTATCTGCTCTGTGATGCTTCAAGGTTACTAAAAAGATCAGTGTCCACTTTCTTTCCAGTTTACAAAATGAAGACATATTTTTCCAGCTTTAGTGTACCATTATGGATCAAAGTTAATAAACATACTGTTGTTTATGAAACTGCATCAGCATCATGGGACCGTTTGACACATATTTTCTTTTAATAAACCATCCTCGGCCAAATCATTTAGAGGAGTGAACCCACCCAGGCAGTCTATCTAAACACTATTAATCACAGGCCTGAGCACTAGTGCGACAGCGATAAGTGCTCTCTTAGGCTTGTTCTGTAGAAGGCGAAGAGGGCTGGCAGTGGCTCTATTGTAAGCACACAGTTGATGGCAGGGGTACAAACATCATTTTCCAAGTGCACTTTTACTATGGCAAAGTTACACTCTGATGTGATCGCACACTGTGTCGGGATAATGGTGGCTGCTCAGAGTTGCAACCTCAGCAGCAAATGCTCGGGGGTCTCAACGGCTCATGTAGTAGTGGGGGGCTTACAGTGACGGACTGAAGGGCCAGTGCTTTCACAGCCAGAGCCGCCGTGCCTCCAGTTTGAGCTCAAGCAGGTGTCATTTGTAAGAAGCTGTTGACAAAAGCAGCTCTGTCCCCACTGAAGCTGTGTCCTCTCGTACAGAGGCGAAAGAGGCTTAACAGTGAATGTTAATGATGTATTAACCAGTTAATCAATTAGACAATTATGCTAACAGCTTTGTCGACACAAGATCACAGCAGAAGGCACTCTCAGTTGGAGGCTTATTGATGACTCAATCCTGTTTAAATAGAAATAGTCATAGTTTTTCCATCGACCATTTGTTAAAATAATAATGAAGATTGATTGTATTGTTCAAAAGAAGTGCATCTAACAATCTTACCCATAAAAAACAGACGGAGTGAATTAGAGTAACCTGACTTAGTTACACCCACATTCTACCTGTCTATAATCTCGGTTAAAAACAGTGTGTATTGAGATAACTCATAACTTTTAGAGGAAATATTAAGATTTAACCATTGTTACAAAGACACATGCGAAGATGGAGACATTTGAAGGAAATGCTTATAAATGAAACAAATAGTGCTGGTTTTCAGTGGAAAGGGTAAATCTGTGCATCTAAATGAAACCTACGCAAACACAGGGAACACAGAAAGGTCCTGCTCTGTCTGTAGATGAAATATAATATATTTTACTGACTGTTACTGTCCAATTGATGTCCACCTGAAGCTTTCTTCAGCTAAACACTTAAAGCATGTCTTGGATTATGTTTTGTAAAGCCTTTTCTTACAAAGTTTGTTATCTTTGGAATGACAAAATAATGGATATGTGATCACATATGGAGAGCTTCTTATCTCTAGATAACAACATCATTAAGATTGTTAGATAAATAGCCAGGCTGGGAAGATATCACATCTTTTAGCTTCAGTACTCTAAACAGTGCCTGGGGTATTTATAGAACAGATGAGATGTGAGCAGTAAAGCCAATGTGAATCAGATAAGGCTAGATCACATCTCAAAGTCAAAATGTCAGTACCTATATACCATAGCAGGTGTGCATTATTATGTTTACAAATGGGTATTTGAAAGCGAAATTAGTCTTGTGGATTATGGCTAAAGCATTTTACTCAGCAAATGTTTTCTAATAAAGTCCTAAAGGTTATAAAAAATAAGTGCAGAAGTGCAACAAAACTAGACAAAACATAAATAGAGAAAGGGGACAAAGACAAATGCTCAAAAATATTGGCTAATACTGGCTCACAGTGATGTCAGAGTTTAAGGTGAGCGCTCAACTTGGTTTGATGGTGAATTTGTTCACTTTAAATCAGACCAAAGCTGGCAGGTATGTCGCTATGCTGTTGTGGAGGGTGGGGGGTTGGGAGGGAAATGAAGGAGTTTAATTTCTAAAATGATGAAGCCACTTTTCTTCAGTTTTGAAATGTTAACAGCTATCACAGTTTGTTTTATCTCATTACGTCTTACAGTCAGTCAGACAATGTTTTCTTTTTAATCAAAAAGCCAGACAGTATTGATCACAGTGCCTTTTCCTCTACAACACAGCCTGCTCAATAAATGTTAGCACTGGTGGATATTATTGTGAAAAATAGCCTAACAGGAAAACGTGATGCAGTAAAAATTGCATTAATCCTGTAAAAGTACTGTTAAATAATCTTAAAGTGGAATCCAGTCATTGACAAGCAGCTGAACCATAGTGACATTTTACAGCTCTTTGATTCAGTCATACGTCCCAGCTGTCTGTACAGAAATGTGATATGGGCAAACAGAGTGCAAAATGAACAATAGTCTTTGTGAGATGTTGTACAGCTAAATGTTCCTGTAAAAGCTTTGTGCAGTGTGTCGCTGGAGCATTGGAGTGCGGCCAGCAGTCATTATGGCAGACAACTGTAATTTCTCATGCTACACTTCGACTTTGTGTCACGTAGTTTGACTGCTTCTGCTTTCATAGAAAAATATAATTATCATTCATATATACAACAGGTGCCAGCAACAATGCAGAACCAACATGCATTGAGGTTCCTAATATAACTGCCTGGATATCACTTGGCTTTTGAGAGTATGAACTGGTTATAGGTGTTTGTCAATGTTTAAACATTTATATTGTGCCAAATATAAACCATGCCACTATTTATAAGATGATCTGCTTATTAATGATTTATTAGTTTTGGTAAAATCATATCTGATGATTCTGTAACTACCGCAGTATGGTATAGGGCGTTAGCTAGATGGAAATGTAAACTAATGTTTACTAATGACTTACCCCACACTGTTTTTGCAACACTTTTTTTTTTCAAAATCCATTTGACATTTAAATGGATTTTAAGTTGACTTACGCTGAGGCTGCCTGTTGTTTTTAACATATTTAATCGTTTGACAGGGATCAAGATGCAGCTGGTAGCAGATTTGAGACACTCAGTGTGACATGTAATCTTATACAATTGTAAAAAGAAATCACACAGTGTGTCAGGGAATAAGTATCTGCTTTAAATCTTGCTCTGTTAGAAAGACTAGCAAGCGTAAGCATATCAAGGTTTCTTATGACATACAGCGATGAGGATATAAAAGAATATAAAACACAAATGTATGAGAAAACTACTGACCTCTACAGTTGCTCCTCTTTGCACTTGACAAGTGACATCTGTAAGTGACCCATCCTTTCTGCGGGCTTAGCTGACTATGAAGAGTGGGAAGTATACAGTAGAGCAAGACAAGAAGTCTTTCTCATACAGACATTTGACTTAACATTGAATCAAATGTTCACACTGATAGTCTGCTACTGAAACATTTGTGGCACATATATTGTTATAAATTAAATCCAACAGAAAACGACGCAAACTTAACTTTAAAGTTTCATGGTAGGATCATCAAGGCCAAGGACAATTCATCAAATGTCTTTTATGAAGCATTAGGAGCTTTGCCACTGCTGGAAAACGGTAGTGGTCATTGAAGTATGAGCTAAAATGCTGTTCTTTAAATAAATGAGTAGGGAGCTTTATTTAGCCATTTTTCAAAATCCACACTTGTGAAGCCTCACATGCCCTCGGCCTTGTTAGGTTGACCCAGTTGATTGCAGTAGTGATGTACTAAACTTGCTTGAAATTATTCACTGTGTTATTTAAGAAATTGAAACTGCATTGCTCTGCTTAACCCCTCAGCCCCAAACTACATGCTATCCCCATAGCAACAGGCCGGCCGGCAGTCAGATTAACCACAGTGTTTTGTAAAGTCATCATTTACTGTGATTAGTACAGCTCCCAGCGGGAACACAGTGCAGTGATTTGCACCTCATAATTCTCCCGCTTCTCATTTCAGCAGATACACACTCTGCACGGCTGCACGGCCACGTGTCATTGTGATTTCTAATGGAGATCACATGACTAAACACCATGTACACTGCTCAAAATACCAATTAAAGCGTTCAGTGGCATGGATGATGTTATAAAGCGCTGCTAACTTGTCAGCAGGTGTTGTTTTATCTTGACATGAATTGCATTGATTGAGGGTGAGAATCCATGAGGCGCAGAGGCAGGCTTTAACACAACACATCTGAGCACATGTTTCCTTTCTGCAGTGAATTAGGAGCAGGTTGGTCGGCCGGCTGGGCTGCATTTTAATGGATCTCAAGCTGACGTTTTATACAGCTCACATACAATGGGCCTAGTGTGGCTCAAATACACCCACAGGGTGCTATTTCTCAGCACCAGCTATGCTCAGCTCCCTGCACATTGGTGTAGTGTGTACTCCAAGATTATAATATGAATATTCTGGTCTGCGGTCACCGCTGCTGAATTTATATGGATTTTGCCGTGTTCCCATCGAGGTATAAAATATAACCACTCAGGGATGTTTCTCAGCCACAGCACAAAAGTGCACAGTGTGAAACTGTGCGACTATTACATCCACCCAAGCATCACAAGGAGAGTTTCATTATTTACTGAAACTAATTTAATCTCTCCACATTATGAAGTCACTGTGTCACTATGAAGGACGGCTGATAAATGAAATATCGGATGTTAAATTCTCAAAGCTCAGTTCCATGAAAATAGAAATGGAGACCTTTTTTTTTTTTTGTCACAGCTTCTTTTTGAAAACCAAGCTGCTGCTTTTGAATGCTTTAGGTGATGAGAAATAAGATAGCTTTTAGTGAGCAGCTGTAGCCTCTTCAGAAACACTACTTTATACTGCCCTCGAAAGACAAAATCCACATAGAAGCAAATGTTGTGATGTCATTTGTAAATATTAATTGTAAGTATACTGTTTGATCATTTATTGTAAAAACTATAGTCACAACATCAAGATAAACCACATCCACAAATATCAATAAATACATTTTTATCTGTTCTACTTTTTTAAATTGTTTATTGCTCTTTTGTCTTTAGTACTGGTTTGACATCTGCTGTATTTAAATGACCTGAATGTTTTGGTCCATTCTGCTGATTACTTTTGTCGAGCAACATTAACTATAAAGTTTTATAACCAGTCCCACTGTTTGTATTGCAGTGTGTCTGTGTAAGTATATATATACATAAGTATAAATGTTATACTTATGTTTGATATAAATGATGCAATTACATAGCAACAACCACTGAAAACTCCTGCTCTGTGCTGCTAATAATATTCACAGCTTTGATTTCACCTAAAAACTCTTCACCTTGTGCGATCACAGTATCAGAAGAAGCCACCCAGTGCACTGTTTGTGTGAAATGCCAAACAGCAGGCCGCAGTGTAATGTGTGCCCTGTAAAAATGGCGAGGGTTTTCTACAGTTTTTTGGCACAGGGGGTGGCAAAGCAGCTGCCACGGGTTCTACATTGGCCTCATTGTAAATATTAAGAGTTAATTCCCTCGGTAAAAGGCGGCTGTAAACCATCTGCACTGCTGTTAATCAGACAGAAATCTCACCGCCAAGAACTTATTCAGTTTGCAGCTCATAAACCACAAATATTCCCTGCTGGTGAATATATATGGATGCATACTCAAACTTTTTGGCAAGCAATAGTTCACAGCAGTGTACAGTCAAGTGATATGCATGCACTAAGTGAAAAGGTTTGTTTAATTTATGGTTTGTAATTTCATTAGCTCACTTTTAAAACTAAGTACTACATGGTCTTGGACATAAGAGCAACACCGAGAGTGAGACTGAAGTGAGAGATACTTGCAGGGTGGAAGTCCATCGTGTCAGCATTTTATCATAGCTGAGTAGCTACAGGTTCAAAGGTCAACCCCATTCTGCTTTCAGCCACATTCACCTTGCCTTACTGACACAGCTATCTAAAGCAACACTGACTCAATCAGCCATCAGCCAACACTGCAGAAGCTCTTAAATGGCTAATGGAGCTGCCAGACCAGCTGGAAATACAAACCGATGGATTTATTGAGCATTCAACAAACAGCATTGCCAAGCAACACAAACATGGGGAACACAGTGGGCTTTAATTCAACCATCTAAGATGTAAAATAACTCATTGGGGAGGTAATGCTGAAACGTTATCCCAAAGCGTCTATATTACGTTATGTGCATGCTAATTAGGGTTTGTAATATAATTGAGTTCTTTGCTTAATTAATCTACTCACTTATGACTACGGCAACCAGCAAGTTCTTAAATCAAAGAACGTTATACTTACTACGGTTGCAATTAGTGATGCACATTTTGGGGCTTTTTCTTTAACTGATAGTCCTTAACAATCGATAATCAGTTAACCATTAACTACCTGCATTATGTCACCTGATGTTAACGTTTTATTAAAATCAATGCACATTAACGGTTTATTAGGGTTCAAACATGAATCATTAAAAACAAATAAGTAGCTGCAAACTCATGTCAAACTATAGCCTTTTTATTTATTATTCATTTCTTTTTAATTTAAAGCCCTTCACACTAAAGCCTTGTTTTATTGCCAACAAGCTCAACTGTTGCTTGATTCATTGTTTATTTAAAATGGCCTGCCACATTTCAGAACAGCTGATTGGCATTTTGTTGCTTCCTTTACATTGTTGTTTTAGTTTATCGGCTACCCAGTATAATAAACTTAAAAACTGTGTCTCTACGCTGATGGTAAACAGACGCTGGAGATGCAGCTGAGAGGAGGGAATGCTCCCTGGCTACAGTTAAACCACAGACACAGGTAAGAACAGGTTACACTCTGACCTGAGCACTCACAGTGTATCACCCTCCAAACTCTATAATCCTCAACAGGACAGTCACTTGCACTTTCCCCTCGGTGCTTGTGTTAGCTAGCTTGACTTGCCAGACTCATGAATGGCTGGTCGGGTTATGTGTTAGCGGCTAATGGCATCCTTGCACACATGGCAGTTAAAGCCACCCACATAAATGTTCACAAATTCAATAATAACCACACCAGTTTAGGGCAACAGCTGATTAATTATAACTTTGAGACCTGCCACATTAAAAAATACTCTGGTCACAGCAAGAGTGGTTTGCAACAAAAATGGACAAGGAGAGGAATACAGGAACCCTAAAACCTTAATAGATGGAGCCAAGAGAACTCCCTCAAAACGTGCAACATCTGTGGCATTGTGCTGTGTGATAAAAGTGCACATTTTAGAGTGGCCTTTTTTTGTGGCCAGCCTAAGGCCCACCTGTGCAATAATCATGCTCTAATCAGCATCTTGATATGCCACGCCTGTGAGGTAGATAGATTAACTTGTCAAGGCAGAAGTGCTCACTAACACAGATTTGGACAGATTTGTGAACAATATTTGAGAAAAATAGTTAGTTTGTGTAAATAGAAAAACCTTTGAGTTCAGCTCAAAAATGGTTTAATGGTAGAATTTGTGTTCAGTATGGGAAAGGCCACGTTTTACATTTTCTAAAATGTATTGTAGAAGCAACGTACACAGAACAGGACAGATGCTATACTGAACAACTTGGACCATCCCCTGCATTCAGCTTTTGAACAACAGAGCGCAGTCAGTGGACGTCTGAGATCAGTGAGCTGCAGGACAGAACGCAACAAGGTCTCCTTCTTCCAGACTGCCATAGGACTGTACAATTAACCAGTCTGTGGAAGATAAAGACTTTTGACTCAAACAAATAAACGAATTTGAAGAGACCCATCAATTGAAATTTCCCTTGGAGATTAATAAATTAATTTAGAATTTTGAATTTGAAGTTAAAGACACAATGTAACATTGTTCCATAGAATACTTGTATCATATCTATTCAGTCTCATAGTTCCCTCTCTGAAAAGGGAAGAATGGCCCAACATTTATAGACACAGACAGATTGTGCACCAGCGACACTAGATTGTCCACTGTGTAACCCTGAGTGATTGGGCACATTACCATCTCATAACTCTCTAGATACGTGTTGACACATAACATTTCCATTTGAGTTTGCAACAGAATAGTTGCACTCCTTTGAATCTATTTGCAGTGTTGTTTTAAATCAAATTGTACCAGTGTTGATTTGGAACAACTCCCCAGATCATTTTAACTGAACCAAACATGATAAATGAGAACACACATTAGAATTCTGAGTTAAATTTCAAAGTCGACTATCGTCTATTTAATATAACATTTGAAGGTATTATCTCTACTGGTGGAGCAGCGGGATATAATGTGCAGCATTTTAAGCTCACTGTGGATAAATTGAGTGGAAAAGAGAGATGGATAGTGAGGGGGAGAGACGTGTGAGCACACTGAGAAGTCTGTTATGCTGTGGGCTTGTGCAGGGGAGGGCCCTGGCTGTGAATGCAGTGGAATGACAGGCAGGGATTAGAGGGGAGGTGGTGCCATTGAAAAGCAAGCTGATCCAGGGAGCTGAGCTGACACTTGAACACAGCAGCTGACAAGAGCAGCCAGCCCTGCCTCGTCCTTCTCCACTATTGGGACTGGGGGTTGCACCACTTCGTTAGTCTTAGCTCTGCAGACAAATGACGCAGTGATCGGGATTAATGGTCTGTGTGCAGTATTTCAGTTAAAGGTTAAGATTCAAAATCTAAATTAGAAAAAAAATGTAAATGTGGCTGATTTACTTGGAGAGCTTAGCTGTGATATTTTTCATTTTAACTGCATGGTTTGACCTGACAACCTTAAACAATCCTCTTACCTCTCCAGAGTTTTTAAAGTTTGATTGTAAAATAATCTCACCATAACTATAAAAACTATGTACATTGTTTTAGCAATCCATAAGCTTTGCATGTCACTATAGACATTGGAATAAAGCTGTACTGCTAATGTGAATATCCAATTGGTATTAACTGTAAACAAATCAATCAATCAAATTAAAACTTTCTGAAGGTTTAGCCCTGTGATTGTTCACATTTAAAAGTGACCCCTACCCATAATTTGGCTATGGTAAGTAGCAACTGAACATTGTAAGTACTGTATGAAATACCATCAAATAATGCTCAAACTTTAACCTTTGGAGCCGCACAAAGGAAATGAAAAGTGCAATGTGCATGCGTTGTTTCTAACTTGCTTAGTGCTGACAAATGACCGAGGATAGTATAGCAACTTGTTGAGAAATTTGTGTTTTGTTTGTGAAGTAAATAAATTAGGAACCAGTGGAAGAACAAATGCATTCATTGCTTCCCATGTTCTGGTCTTCAGTGAAAAGCAGTGTCTAAGCAGGAGTAAGTATCTATGTGCATTTTGGGGCAATTACCATTTTTTTTGTTCAAAGTTAATTTAGTGGTTCTTATGTTTGCTGTTGACAGGGAACGTTGTGGTGCTGTGTAAAGTTATTACTTCCTGTTTGGTTTTTAGTGCTTTTTCAGCTGTAAAAAGATGATTTGTCACAGTTTGGCTAAAAGGTTTAAGATGTTTTAGAAGATTCTTGAATGTCAAAAGGAGGGGCCAGTAAGTTAGTTGGAAAGATTTTAAGCTGCCAGCAAATGTTTGTTGACACTTAATGCCCTGTAAACAGCAGAGAGCAAATATGTACACAGAAGAGCTTATTTCAAACTGCACCAACATGAGTACAAGAACTAGAATAACCTTGTATGAGGAGGCAACCCACTCACCAAACAGCATGTTGACAAAAAACACAGCCTAAGGCAAACACTTGAAATGCACCAAGCCGATCTCCCTTCCCTTACTTTGCACAGCGGTGCAGTTTATAAACATCACTCTGCCTGAATTCAATTCAAAATGCTGCTGTTGGAAAGAGATCACATGAAGAGCAGTTCTATTTAAGGCACTGCAGCTTTACCCACAGTGATCCTGGCTAAATAAGCATTGTTGATGAATCCAACACGTACATGTACAACAGTTTTAAAGTGTATAGCATGTTCATTTATTTACAAGAGTGTTTTGTAATACCTATTTACTGTCTAGTCTATTTTACCTCAGTCTTATGGAAGACCGTCAAGTCAAGAAAATGAAAGTTGAAATAAAAACTAGGAAATAAATGTGCATCACAAGTCTATCACAAATGAATTCATTTTAGTTCAATGTTACTGTATCTTTAATGATTTTTTTAATTGTTATTTAGTGAAAACTGTCTGCCTGTGAAATTCTGCAGGGATATGACTGAGCAGCAGAGTTACTCTTTATTCTGTACTTTCTCTATTCCTTCAAAAGTCTTTATCTGCCGCTCTGATGTGTTAGTTAATAGTGGGTGAGGAGGCTGTGTGAGAGCAGTAGGTCAAGGGCTGACTGTGCTGATGCCTGTCACCCTCCAGACAATTATCTTTCTCACTATCTGAACTCAAGGACTGGTTCTGGCAGCTTTTGATTCAGAATGTACGACTTCCCACAAGGCTCCCAGAAGCCTCTGCTTTCTGGGAGTTCCTTTGATTAATAATCCTGACAAGTCTGCCTGTTATTATGAATTAAACTGCCTGTGTCACATTATCTCCAGAGGCAGAAGGGACAAGAGACAATGCCAGTGGCTTCTTTGCGCAGGAGGCTGATTAGGAAGCACAAACACCTCTCGCCTCCCGCTGCGATGCACCAGGCATTGGTTTGACACTTTGATCGGAGAGCTTTTTCTAACACAGACATAAATACACACAGAACACAGCTTTACACATGTTGCCAGGCTGATGTCTTGATGATGGCTGAGCTTTCAGGGTACAGTGCGGCTTGATTTCAAACAGCTGTGTCTTTATTAGGAAAAAATAAATCTTATATTAATGCTTTCTCTTCTCTTTTCTTGTGAGTATCATGTTAAAAAAGTAAGAATGTGAAATGCTGCACTCTAAATCCCTCTAATGTTGTCTTGTGTCAACAAATGATTCTGCTTTTAGTTCAACTCAGCTCCTACTTTGTGAATTAGAACCATTGTATTTGTAGCAAAAAACACAGATCGCATATCAAATACAGAACTGCCTGTTACGCTAAAACATTCTGCAGCTCCCTGTTGTGTTATTTTAAATCAATAGTTTATTGTTGATTTCTCTGTCCATCAATATGTTCTTAGGTTTTAGCAGTAGCTACGCTTTCAGATATTGGTTTAAATTGCTTTATGCGCACACGTCATGGGGAAAGTGCACATCAAATCTGCTGTTAAATATGTGCATAATCTTTCTCTACCTTTTGGAAACATACCATGCTTTCCACAGCCTCCTACACAATGCACCAGATATGCTGCACTGAACACAACCCATGCAGGAAACAAACAAGGGCCTCCAATGATCCATCAATTCCCATTGGTTTGGCAAAGGGAGGGGGTTTATTGACTGGCAGAGTAAATTCAAGCGTTCCTCACTGTCAACACAACCCATGAGGCAGTGTGCTGGAAAATCTTGAGCTGTGGTGCCAGGTCGCTCCACATAATTCCCCTGTAGGGCTGCTGTCTGTGATGAGCCGTGCTCTGTGCGGTTGTGCGGCTTCTGAAAGGCCTGTCATTACCGCTGAACCCTGTGGCAAGGCAGCCACATCCAATCCAAATAGGATCCCTTCTGACAAGGCGCTGCCCCACCTAAAGCCACTTATCAGGCTCAAGGATTTGGTTAATATCTCTGACTGGATTTGCTAAATGTGAATGTGGGCATCAAACTAACCCACAAATCAACCACTCTCTTGGACTAACAGCACTGACCAGATGCAATGATGAATATTAATGCTAATTGCTAATGGATTGTTGGTCTGTGAGGTCACTTTGTGTTCTATGAGATTACAGGAGGATTTTTTATACATTATAAATCTAAATAGAAATCACATAATGGAGAAAAATGATTGCACATAGAGTTCCATGTCTAATGGATTTCATCATTTATAGAACTTTAAGACTTTGTCTAGTTGTACAAGAGTAAAAACTGCAGTTTTCCAGGAACCTTTTACTAAATATCTTTATCCACTCACCCCACAGCAAACTCACCAAAGTCTACCAGACCTCTTGAGGGGTATTCCCTGAAGTGAGCTAATTCTATAAACTAGGCTTATTTGTCCATGGTCTGGCTTTTGTTGTCATTTCTGTTCCATGAAGCAGGCTTATCATGAGTCAGACGTAATCGCCATGACACTCTTGAAGGAAGTTTAGCTGAGTCTGGAGCAGGCTTAAGGTCGGCGTTAGCCCAACTTTTGGTTAGCCCCAAATTTTTTTGCCCCCATTATTTGTATATTTAAATATATCTGTATTCTGTCTTGATGTGCCTCGGTGCTCTTTGAGACAGTAGAATGTATTTAATGCAGCGGGATGTCTCACAGTTCCCTCATTCACTTGTTGAATTTCCCTTAACTACTACCCCCTCTGCACAGTCAAAATAAAGGGAAGGACTGTGTTTTTCTGATAGTTTCTCCACTCCCTGGGCAGCTTTGTTACTTTGTGTGCTAAGAGGATGTTTGTGGAGGTAGACATTTTGTCTTTTTGCTGTTAGGGCTCGATTGAATCAACGCTTGATTTCAATGGGTTGCCAAAGTGTTAAAAGTTTAAAGCAACATTATGTAACTTTTTTTGTACAATTTGTACCCGGACTGTATGGTGTATATGAGATATGTGCTAAGTTAGTGAGATCGTGAGAGTTCTCAATATTACTCATTCTCACTTAAAATGAAAAAACATCACCATTCTTTGTGTTTCTGCAAAGCTGCTCTTAGCTTGCCTTATTTATCTAATTTCTACAGTTAATTTTTCTTATAATAATCAGTTATTTTGAATGTCAACCAAACTGCCCAAACATTGCCTTTCGTTCATGGTCGTAAACCAGGAAGTCCGATAGTACCCACTACCCATTGATGACTTTCAGTAAAACAAACACATATATAGTCTGGCTGCTATTCAAAACCATAACAGTACTAGGGTGGTAACTACTGTACAAGTTTTGAGTAAGTTCTCTTTGTATGCTCTATTGTTATCCATTTGATTGACTTTGCAGTGGCATGTTTCTTTCTTGTGTTACTGTGTGTCCACCCCACAACCGGTAGACCTGCTTCCTGCAGAAAATATATTTTGTCTGTTTTTGTAATGGGAGTAAACTGCAACCACTTATTTCTCCACTCTTTCGTCACTACTCATGTAATAGTGTGTTTAAGTTGCACAAGACTATTGACAGGATTTTCTCACATATCACCAGCTATACACTTGCTATACTTGGTGCCCCCTACATCTTTCTCATCCTGTCTCATCCACTCGCTGCTTCTTGTCAAAATCAATGGCCGACGGTCCCTCCACCCCTGCTGACGGATCTATTATTAACGAGGACCCTTAGCACAAAACTAAATTTAGTGTATAAACTTCACTTTGAGAGCTTGAGTAAGAGGGATCAATAGAATAGCAGGGGCCACAGCAAGACTCTCATTTAGCTTGTTGGAAATACAAGATGTGGGAAGGCCGATCCTGAGCTTAAAAGTGCCTCCCGGCTGAAAATGGAGGAGGAAATAAAGAGGTTCTGACAATGCAAGACCAATTTCTGAGGGTTATTATTACATGCCAGTTGTTACCTTGTAGCTCTGTACATGAAATAAGGGATCATTGATGGGGGGATGTTAAGTGTAATTAGGTTTAGACAAGGTCCGGGTTATTGTCTATTCAGCATGCTTCTTGTGCAGCATGATACAAATCTGTTTTTTTTCCCTGCTTGTGACATTGATGCCACTTGTCACCCGTCAGGATCGCTGGCTCTGTGATTACTCTCTTTTCAGCATTTAATCATAGAGCTATTTGTATGGAAACAATCAATTACTCTTGCATAATTTTCTTCATAAAATGTGAGCCGAAGAACAGTGCCGTTACTGCTTCCTTTTTGAAAGAAGTCAATATATTACCTCTAAATGGCAGACTGTGTGGCTTAGATACACATTGGCTTCTGTGAATAAGGATAATTTAACACCTCGACCCACAGCAGTGCAGGTGTGTAGTGGAGTAGGTGGAACAGGTTCACTAATGACTGACATACAGTACGGCAAAGGTACCACGTTGGTTGGACAGCTCCCCAGTGTTTCTGAGTAAAAAGCACTAAAGTTGTATGCGCAAAATATAACCATGCCTAGTCAGCATGTCTGCAATCCCTGGGTAAATAATGCCTTGAAATATGAACACTTTGTAAGGTAGATAAACAGTCTATTCAGGGCTAAATATAATACACAGAACATTTCAGAAAGTGTACCTCCAGTGTTTATTTTTTTATTGGTAAAAGGCTCCGCACTTATGCTATAACAGAACACTACAATAGGACAGGATGGGATTTTAATGCTAATGTGATTCATACAGCTCTAAAAATGGCTGATTAAGTAGAAAATCAAGGCCATACATAAAAACAAACGCAAACTAAAGAATGCCCATTAGCCATTAAAATGTATGTAAATTAAAAAAATATATCAACAGCACAATAGAAATGAATCCAGCAAGTGGTGCTTGGTTCTCAGGGGACTTTTGTTGTGTGTTTTTAGATTCAAGATTGGGCTGACATTTTATATTTGTATTGTTGTGAGCCATCCGGGCCAACATGTGTTGTTCATAAAATATTTTGTGTTACATAGACAGTAAATTAAATATTGCACTAAATACAAAATGGCAGTGTAACATCTACATATTTACGACTCATATTAACTTTGCTTTGTCCATTGAGAGACCTTGCACCTGCCCACATTTAAGTATGACGTTGCATCAAGTTTAAGAAGTCCTTTCCAGTCAGTTGAAAGAAAATCTTGAGTGGTTAATTCAAAAATATCCATAATTCGTTGTTCTATAATCTAAGTAATATTGTGACAAAATCTAAACTGGGTTGTTTAAAGATGTTAATTTAGTGGCAGAATGGCTCAATTCAAGTAGAGAGACAGCTTTTTGAAAGCCAAAATGCAACCATACATGGTCACCCTCATATTTGTTCATACTGTTATATCGAGGTGCAATTAAGACAATAATTATACACAGAAATCTATTAATTTTTCACAGTAGAATATTATGCCACCCCCAGTCCAACGAAAATACTAGTTCCCAGAGCTACAGAACAAACATGCAGTTTGGACAAGTGCCTGCAATCGTTTTTTCCTTCTGCTGGAACTCAATTCCAGGCGTCTGCTGCCAAGGTCTGAAAAGCTTAGCAGATTATTTTGGTTCTTGGCATTTTCACAGTGTGGTAGGATTCAATAATGTGAAATTGATACGTTTAAAGTTAAAGAATCTGTTAAGAAAGGTATCTTAAGCTCACAAAACCAAAGAGCAACAGACCAAAAAGCTAAAATAGCTTTACACATTATTTGATCTTTTGACCCAACCGAAAATGTAACATTCATGTGTCTGATTTTTATGCTCTCTATACAGGAGCCCCTTGTTTTTGTTGTTTTATATAAACTATATGAACTGCCCCCAGGGACGTTTTCCAGTATAGTGATGTCTAAATACCAGAAATGTAAGTACGTCTACACATTTAAAGAAGAAATATTTCTGGTTGTTTCCCAAATGTCAAGGCTCTAACAGAAATAAATGAGAGCTACACTTTTACATATTCAGGGCAATTTACTCACTAGTGTTGGCAGGGGAATATATTGGTTTTAATCCAGTTCTTCTTCAGGAGCAAATGTGAAATGTTCTCTTCTTCAACAAAGATATAACCTAAAACAAGTGAGTGTTTCTTTTTACTGTAAATAAAACAAAAATGATAAACTGTTCTCGCCCGATCTATTCTTACTTGATGTGATCCAGTGTGCACTCCCAGCATCTCTTCTAAAAAGTGTATAAACCATAAACTCTAAAGTTGACGGCATTGTAATGAAAGCATGTAAGTCCTATTGATGGTTCCCTGAGGAAAACTGGTTGCATCACAGTGCACTCATTTATGCACTCTGAGTGACAAGGGACTTTGACAGAACAGATATCTAGCCAAACATTTGACATAAACAAGATACATACTGCATCAGTTAGCTTCATTGTAGGTTCTTCAACACGGAAAATCCTGAAGAATTAGTAATGTTGTCTATGTAGTTCACCGTACCACTTCAAAAACAAATATAAAATATTAATCTGTACAGGTCCAGTCTAATGAGAAAGAACAAAAAGCAGAGAAATGAGTTTAATGGCAGACTGTAATGGAAGGAACATGTTCTGCCTCAAAGCAATAATTACAAAGGAAAAGGGCTTCTTCAGCTTACCCTGACAAAGCTTAGACCCTAAAATTTAGCTACAATTTAGTATAGGTCCAAGACAAATACAAGAGAGACAGGGACTGACAACACTGTGATAGGATAAAGGGTCAGGTAAAAGAGTAATTTTTTCAGTCGTATATAAAACTGACACAACACAGGGACTGATGGTGACTGAAATATCAAAGCCACTGTGTGCTGGGTTGGCTGGGAAGTGGCTGGCACTGCTGTTTGATCCATCACACAGTCACTTGTGTTTTTTACTAAAAGCTTTGCAGAAGCCTCTGGGTGCAGGGGAGAAGTGAAGCAAGCTACATCCAGTCGCTCCCTATCAGTTTGTCTCTTCCTCTTATCTTGTACAAATTGTGAAAACTCTCTTAGGCACAGCAGGAAAATAAACTGTGCATCGCTTGGGACGACATGCCTGTGAGGAGTTTCTGAATGTGTGTGTACCTGTTTCTGCTTCCACTCAGATAAAGGTTTGATCTTGTTCTGCGTATCACAAACACACAAGGAGCTTCTTCTGAGGAGATGCAAAGAGAGAGAAAAATGTTTTTCTTTGTCTTTGTGGCAGTGGCAGATTTTGTGCTTGGAGGTGAAAAGCATCTCAGTAGGCAGGAGATCAGTGAAGCCCGGTTTCCACCAAACGGTACAATGTGTGTTCTTTTATTTCCTTATCTATCGAAAAACCATTGTGAGAGGGACCAATAATGTTTCTAGATGCAATCAGCTGTTTGCAGCCTTTACTTTTTGGATTTAAAGAATTACTTTCACTCAGTTAGCTTGATATTGTATCACAGAAACACAACTTGGGCGGTAAATGGTGTCATTACTAACTCAGGTGACTCCACTATGACCACCTGAAGAATACAGCAGTGAAAATCACAGATCTGATTTGTTAAACTTCACTGTACCACTTGGTGGAAAGTTTTTAGTCGATCTTGCAGCAAATGGCAGAATGCTACATCAAAGCCACACCAGTTTGACATTATCTCTTTAAAACAGATCCAGAAAGTATCAATGTTTAAGCCTCTTCTTGTTGGCTTATTTAAAATACAGTATGTCTTTAGTTGGACGGGATCTAGCTAGAGAGATCCTTCCTGTAGCTAAATGTCGAAATTCAACATTCTCTCTGTGAAATAAACTGAGCTGACCCAATATTGATTTTGCAGTTTCACTGTACTTAAAGCACAAAAGGCTGTATGTTCTTATATTTTGTAGAATCAAATTGAGATTTAATAGAATCCATAAAAGCCTGCAGCTCCATGGCTACACTTTAGATAGTGACACAAATGTCAAACAAGATTTAAGTATTTCTGAGTAAACAAACAGAGGCACATGCACATAAACACTAGCGTGATTACGATTTGAGTCGGCAAAATCTTGCAAGGGTTTTGGACATACGAGCACCCCCCTGAGAGCCTTAAAGGAGGTAACCTCGTCTGCTGCTGCTGCTGCTGCAGACAGTGATTCTATTCCTCTGTCTTTCTCTCCTTTCATTTCTTCCTTTTAACATTTCCTCCCAGCGGAGAGCTCTGAGAGATTAACTGGAGATCAGCTGGGGAGGGTGAACTGCAGAGACATGACTCACTAAACAGCAACAGAGCTCTTTGTGTAGACTAGGTATCACATTAATAACATAAATATTCAGCCCACATGTGCGCAGTCAACAATTTAATGTGTTGTCATAGTAGCTATAGTTGATGGCACTCACTGGGGCTTAGGTGTTGCTGCAGGGAACAGAGTCATAATAATTTAGTGGATGGAGAGTGAACACCTTTTTTCATGAGTTTAGGAAAATACAACTCTGATTTACAGTCGTATAAAAACACATTATTCAAATTTATTTTGCACAGAGCTGGAGAATGAAAATAAAAAACACAATACTATAAACATAGTGAGCTAGAATGTCAAATTTGAACTCATTTCATTTTAATTTTGGAAACATTTGTATGCATAACTGGATGGCAAATGTACTTGCAGTTTTAATTACTTGTCTGTTAAATTTAGAGAGACCAGTAGAGATTTGAACTCATTCTTTTGGGGTTAATGTGAAACTGCAAATACAAGATACTGCATTTAGGATCATACATAGGCTATATATTCAGTAACATAGACTGTACTGTTAATTAAGCAGTATCACTAATGACAAAAAGCACTACATGGACATTCTTCTGTGCTGCCTGCTTGTCTTATTGTGACAGTAAGCACAAGATCACTTTTAGTGTTTCTGCCAAAAACCGACAGAGACTGAAACAGATGTTCTTAGACCCAGCACAGGGCGAGACTGGTCACGTTCAAAACCAGAGCACATTTAGATTCTTGGGAACAGTTCTTAGTTTCTTCATTTTAAACACTGATTTCTGCATCAAATCCAGTCTTTAATACATTGTATGCATCTGGACTTATTATTATTTTAAATGGAATCTGTAGTGCTGCTCTAGGTCTCCAAAATTCAGTCTTTCCTGCTACTACAACTATTTACAACAACACCACTAACTACTTTGTGTCATGTATATTATATTTATGACACAATGTTTCCAACAGCCCTGGGTGTCAGCACTAATTAGATCATTAATTGAGAACAACTGTGCAGTGGCGGGATACACGTAAAGTGATGAGGCTGCCTATCTGATGCTCTAATCACTCTGCTGAGAATGCCTCTCATCCCAATTGCAAGACTGGAACAAACTGTTGCATACATTTTCAATTTAAAAAGAACACACAGTCATGTCGTCTGCACAAAGTTTATGGATACTGAGAGTTTAGATCCGTCATGAAACTCACAAGGGTTCCACAAATAACGAAAAGCGTCTGCTGAATAAAAAGAATATGCTTATCAGAGAAAAACGCTTCATGCAGTGTCTTACACAAAAGCACTTTGTTGAGAGTCAGACTCGGACACTAGCTGTTCTGTTTTACATGGACCAAGACCACATCAGTGTGATATTGACCAATTATTTAATGTGTCTAAAATATACAACATAATTTTTTTTTTGTTTGTTTTTTACCTAACTACATGGAGAAAAGCTAAAAGGCTGGTGAGTTTCACATTCACAGCTGGATTCATCATTCCACTGAAGCTGAGGTACATTGCCACTTCAGCAGGTTGCCCACTGCTCGGCCGATATATATTTAACAAGCTGTCTGCACCAATCTCGGGCTGAGGCTTCTCAAAATTCCTGTGGAAAATGGATTTAGTCTGGTGTCTCAGAAAAGTTAAACAAGCATGAAAAATGGATGAAAGGTTTCGACCATATCCTTCCATGTATTTGGGCTCATTACTGAAGGACTTGTGCTGGCTCTGTGGCTGTAAAGCCAGTGCTATTTGAAAATGAGATTCAATCATTTGAAAAGAAGTGGCATTTACTCCTAAAAAATGAGAGTAGAACTAAATCAGCTTATGTCCTGCTGACTGGATGCTTTATAGTCAAGGTAGATCAAATGATGACCTTAAAGTGATGATTTTTTAATGGTTGCATGCAAAGTATAGCAGAAGTATACCAGCTAAGGATAAAAAACACCTACAAATAAAGCTGCTTAGCATAAAAACACTGTTAGATACTGCCTCCATCTGTAACGATGAAAATCTACTGTCACACATAATCAGAGATATTACATTTCAAGCCTGCATAATTAATCAGCAACTGTGTGAATAACTTGTGAACTAATTCATAAAATATATTTTAGCAAGTCATTACTAGGCTTGAACTCAAGAAGCGACTCCTTTTTTACTTCAAAGTAATATACTAACATTCCACAGCGTGTCTTCATTTATAAAAATGATTTTCCTAGAGTGTCTATGCAAATTATCTGGAAGAATCTATTAATCATCTGTGCTGTTTTATTATCTTGTCTGAGTAATTAACAGCATGAGACAAAATGTGGTGTGCTCCTCTGCAGGCTTGTAAGCAGTAAAGCGTCTGTTAACCTTGTGCGTGAATGGTCTTTTGAAAGAAATTCAGCCTTGCATCGAGACCTTGGCTGTAATATTCCAACTATGTATGAGCACTTGTGCGAGAGTTCATTTACAAGCTTACCAAGTGTGTTCATGCAAGAATTATGTACTATTTTAAGGACACACAAATGAGATGCTTAACTAAACATGATTCTGAGATGAATACTGTGATTGAATTTAAACAGTTCAAAGTAAAAATCACTCACATCTGGTACCTTCTCTAATTGGAGACAAACGCTGTATTGTCAGTGTCACTTGTTAAAACTGGCTAAAAAATATGACTGCTTAGAATAAAAGCTGTCTGGAGAGGATGCATGCATGAAATACTGCGAGTCTCTTTACATGCAAATCCAGTCCGTGTCTATGAGTGTTTTATCTCGGGGGCTGCTGTTTGCTAATCAAGAGCCTAGTGAAAGCCAGGGGAGTGAAGCCGGGTATAATACATTCTCTCAGCCAGTCCCCCTCTATTTGAACACACGCTCATTTTACAGTCTTTTAACTTTCAATCTGCACGTCGTTGATTTTTCTATTCATCCTACTTGTCTTTTTTACTCTGCAAGGCTCTCAGTTGTATGGCGTTGTATAAATATGCTGTAGTAACACTTGAGATAATGCATATCAACATGGCTCAAAGGCACAAAACACAGTGGTTTCCTGAGGGCAGTTGTGTTTTATGTTAAGGGACTGTTGTGTAGTGTATCATTAGTGATTTGTATCAAAGAAGAATGATGTCTGTCAAATAGGTGTTCATTCGATCTAGTTGCAACAAACAAAACCTTAAAACTGGATATTGTATATGAATATAGTACTGATCTAAGACATGTGATGCTAGCTCTAAAGCAGATATGAACATAAGTAGCAGACATTACTGACTATGAGAAAAAAATGTCTTAGGTTTAGTTCTCCCAGTAAGTTCTAGTAAAATGAAACACGATGTGTATACACAACAGATTGTGGCAGATAACTCTGTCTTTCAAACAGCAAGGAAACCTCCTGACCTTTTAATATCACTTCCTGTTTTGGGCAAAAAGACATTCATTTGAAGGACTGAAAATCTACAAACCTTCTTCATTCTTATTTGCATGATTAACTTTAAAGACAACTCTGTTAATAACAATATGATAATGCACTTTTTTCTTTGGTTATGCCCACATCTTGTGATTATATTTCTCAGGAACACATGGTATGTTTTTGGATTATATTTCTGATTTGCTGCTGTACATAGTTGAAAACACAACAGTATATTGCTTAAATTCCATGGCATTACAAGAGCAAACTGCAGGTAAGGTGCACTCACTGTGGAGAATTACCTTATATAACCCCACTGCAGACTGCAAACTAAGCATTTAACAACTGCCAAGTGGTCAAACCTGTGTAAAGCAATGTGAAGGAGAAATAACCTTTTTATAAACTATTTATGGAAACATCATGCGTTAAGTGACCCTGCTCTCCAGACCGTGATGGATATATCTACCTGCTCATTACACAGAACAACACAGACAGTCTTCCCTGCTGCCTACCATCAGCCTGTTTATGCTGCCTTCTATGTTTACCCACTCTGTTAACATTGTGCTCATTATAGTGCGTAGCAGCAGATATGCATGGAAAACAAGCCCTCTGTGCTAGTCGCGGAGCATCAGTCGCTGACTTTATTCGCATGTTGTAACAAGCATGGCTCTGGGTGCATGGGGAAGCCCTCCCTTGTGACAGTTTGTCACATTGTGTCAGACTGTTAAGTGCCACTGAAAAAAAAAGAAAACAACACACATCACCACCTTTGCTAATGTGCCATTGTATGACACAGCCTTCGAGGTTGAAATATCTTCCACTTCACGCTAACAACATTTACAGGATGCATTATGGTTACATGTTGGGTAAAAAAAAGAAAGAAGCAAGACTGAAGCAAAAGTAGAAGCAAAGAGAAAGGTCTTTGTGTGGGAGGCTTGGGAGGTGCTTGTTCGGGGATTTGGCACCTCTGATAGCTGCTTGGCTGCTAATTGTAGCGTGACCAGTGGGAATACCGCTCTGTCTTTCACAAAGCACAGGGGTAAAAGAGATGGTGCATTTCTATTAAAAACCCCTTGGATACTGTTGCTCTATTTATATCAAAATTTAAGCAACAACTCTGAAACATTTGCACAGATACAAATGTTGACTTAACCTTTTAACTTCCTCCATACAACCAGCCACAGTCTCAATAGAGGTGAGCTTATCATGCATATCCAGTAAGAAGAATACAATCCATTAGGACACTTTGAAATAAGCTTTATAATTAACCTATAGTGGTATTTGAACTAAGTCAAATCTTCAAAATCATGTCACCCATTTTTTTATAAATATAGTTAACCATTTCATAGGTTAGACTGATTAACAAATATTTTATTATAATTTTGCATAATGTTACTTAAATAGATTAATATGGTATTTTTTATGTTTTCACTAATGATGGTCTCCTTTTTCAGCTGTATGTTCATATCCTGCAGCAACCTACATCAAAATCAAAGTAGTGAGGGGCTGCGTTAGAAAATAAGAATCCTTTCAGGGGCCAAAGATTGTGTATTTTTTATTACAGTGTTTGAACGTAAGGTTTTATCTTCATTTTAGTCTTTATCACATCAGTTTTTTTCATTTCCTCATTTTAAGCCCCATTTTGGTTCAAATGGTTAGCCTGTTAAGTGTCATTTTGTGTGCATTTTCCCCTGTTACATATATTTTAGTTTAGTGCCTTTTGTCTCTGATTAATGTGCAAAGCTCAACTACCAAATGTACTGAAAGGCCAAATAAAACATTTCAAAGAGCTGCATTTGGCCCCTGGGACTCAACTTTGCCATGTGTGACCTGCATATTCATACTGGGTGAGTTGGACATATTTGTGTAACATGTAGTTGTCACAGTGATGAACACAAATGATGCCCTCACTTTATCCTTCCAGCAAAAAATCGAAACACTGTTCCCGGGAAATATCGACCCTTTGGACTCTTTTAAGAAAAGCTCTGCTGTCACAACATCTGTTGACGTGATTGGGAAAGCCAGGAGCTTTGTTACTTTAGCATCAGAGAGGGCACCAGACATCAAAGATCAATAAAAACCATTATGGCATTTCACTCCAAATGTTGAGCAATGCCTGCAACCAAACCCAGAAATGTTGAAATTCTTAAGTGAAGGATCCGCAGGAGTGAAACGAAAGAAGTAGATTGGAACATAGCCCCTTGTGGCTTGCTATATTTCAGAAAATCATAGTTTTTTATGATGACATTTAACATGACATTTATCCACATCAATCTCTTAACCCGATTTATTTCACTAAAATAGCAGGTCACACTGTTAATTTTTGCCCTGAATGATGCCTGTAATAAAAAGCCTACTGCCTCTACAAGTGCTGCCAATAAATTCAGCTCTCACCCACACAGCTCTGGGGCCAATCTTTTTGTTTGATTAAACTTTGCTCCCCAGTGGTATGAAAGATCCAAAGGCACATAGATTTAAAACCTGCTCTGATAAATTATTGACACTTCTCTGCCCTCACTATCAGCTTGGTGAATAAATCCTTGTTGCCACTTCTTTACTTGTCACTAACTTCCATTTGACTTTGAGCGATAAACACCTTTTGAGATGATTCATGACGGCAGGAGCTTTGGACATGTTTACATCACACATGCGGCACATAACGCTGAGCTCATACTAAGTCTGCCAGCCTATAAATAATTGTCTGTACTCGACATGAAACAAACAGCTGTTCTTTGAAGTGAAGCGCCAAAGTGCTGGCTCTGCAATAGATCTAAATGTCTTTCAGAGAGAGAATCTGAGAGGAAGGAAGACAAGTAAAGGGCCAAAAGATGAAGGCGGTATCTGTAGGCTGCAAGCTGTATCTGTGGACTGAGCAGGTTAATTTTTCATGCGGTGGTTTGCAGGACCCGGCCCAGGGAATCCTATAGCTGGCCATGGTTTCCCAAGAGAGAGTTTGTAGCTCGAGGGCCACGAGAGGGTGTCTTGTTGCCTGTAAATTGCCACCAAACTAGTGAATTACTTCATGATGTGTCACAGAGGCAGCAGAAAGCCCTATAGGCAACAGCCATGGACTTATGTTTCCCCTCAGAGTAATTCCTCAGTGACAGCGAGGCCAGCCAATTGTGATGTCTCAGTTTGTATCCATCTACAGAGTAGTCAGAACAGTTGGTTGCCGTTCCTGCGAGGGCTTGTGATAGTTTAAATGCATGAGTGTGCTGCCTTTACTCGAATAAATAATAGTAAATTGTTCCAATTTATCTGTCAGGAAGACTAAAGATGCTTTTATAGACTACTGTTGTTGTTTGTGTTTCTTTCAAAGACACATGCTGCTATATGCATATTTGTAGAGAGATGCAGAAAGCGTCAACAGTGTTTTGGAGGGAAAATTAGCTGAAGGTCTTTTACCTAGAAGGTTGGTGGCTCGATTCCTGCTCTCTCCAGTTCATACTGTTGTTGTGTCCTTGGGCCAGACACTTAACCCACCTTGCCTCCAGTGTCTGTAGCTCTGGTGTATGTATGTGTGACTGTAGAGGTGGGTTTGGAGGAGAAGGCTGAGTGGCGTGTGTATGACAGCCCCCCTCTCTGTCTGCCCCAGGTGTGAATGTGCTTGAATGGGGTGAATGAAAGCATGATTAAAAGCGCTTTGGGTGCCTGAGAGGGGTACAAAAAAGCACTATGTAAATGCAAGCTGTTTACCATTTATATTTTTGTCCGGGGGTACAAATATGGGCAAATAATAAACCAAAGAGCCTTAATTCTTGTTTTCAAAAGTCAGAATACCCCCAGAAATGATCATACTTTTTAACCTTTTTGGTTTCAAAAAAGTATTACCTGAACAGGCATTATATATGTGGATATACAAGAGAAAATCTTCTATATCTGCCATTTTAAATGCCAAACAACCAGATGATAAATGTCACTGATCATCAACGCTTGTCTTTAGGTGGAGTAACTTAATAGAATTTGAATGTATTTTTAACTTAGGTCACTGTTGGTTGTGCTGTCAGATAATCCTGTTTATGGTATGTTAGAAACAAAGAGGTACATGGGGTACACTTAAACTGCTCTGTATAGACCATAGCACATGTTTTCTCTTACAACTATTCTGAAAAGCAACAGTTTCAAAAATTGGCCTTTAGAGATTAACTACATTTTTTCCACTTTTTTTTTGAAAAACCTGCACACGTACTACTATCACTTCTGGAATGGTGCGTCTTGGCTGAGCACAAATATTATTATTTTCAACAGAATTTATTTTCTTCACCACAGTTCAGGGATTTGTGTGTCTTACAGCTGTCTAGTGTTCTAGTGTGAAATCTAGTCTTACTATTGATTTCTGTGCAGCTTTATTCTTTACAAAAGATACAGTGCTCACTTGAGAGGAGGATTTTCTTTACTTCAGATCCCGCAGTCTATGATCTACATCACAATCCCACCTATCTCAATAGAAAATAACGTCAAAGCATGAGGAGTCTTGACCTCAGTGACATTAAATTATTCATTATCTTGAAAAAAAAAAGAAAAAAAACACTGCCGCACAGAGAGAAACTGACCAATTCCTAGTGTTTAAATGACTGCAGTGTGGGAGCTCATAGTCAGACGGATTAAGCTCACAGCAAATAGTAGCATGGAAGAAACAGGTAATCTCCTCTCTTCCCTCTCACCATACCTGCCCCACACCACCACTCTATTTTAATCTCCTTACTGAATTAGTCCTCTCAAAGCTGTTCAAACAGTGAGGTGTATTCACAGTGGTCACAAAGGTTAAAGAAACATGGAAGTGATACCAACTTGGATTCCCATAGGGTCCACATGAGTGACATGCTACAGTGCAAGTTATTGCTTTCTGCAGGTCCCAGTATTTTATTTTTACCTTTTATTGCAATGGCAAAAATAACCAGATTTTTTCTTTTTTTAATAAGATAGATTACGTTATGAATGATATGTTTCACGTCTCGCAAATGCTAGTATTATATAACATGATGTTCATATTAATAAGTCCTCTTTATTTCAACACAAGTATCCCAGCATTCACTGATGGAAATAGACTAATACATTGCAAACTCACACGGGACTGTTGTGTCTCAATATGTATATATGAATTATTTAGCGATTTTTGGTGATTTAGTGTAATGTGTTCTCTCAAGATGTACACACTCTCACTTACAGAGTGGAGTTTCTGGTTGAGCCTTCATATTTAAATGATTTGGTGGCAATGTATTTCCTGGTAAGAGTTAGTAGTGTTACGTTAAGTTGTCAAATATCCAACTGATATTTATTTATTTTCACTTCCCTAAAACTGCCATAACTGAAAAACTTCCAACAGTCTTGCTTCCAAGCAACTTTACTTATGTTATGTTTTTTCTTTTTTGCCACTGTGTCTTTTTTGCCTCTGTGTCTTTTTTGCCACTGTGTCTTTTTTGCCTCTGTGTCTTTTTTGCCTCTGTGTCTTTTTTGCCTCTGTGTCTTTTTTGCCACTGTGTCAGATGACGACACGACGACAGGGTATCTGAGCCCTTAACCATCAGCACAGGGTCCCCACAGGGATGTGTACTTTCTCCCCTCCGGTTCTCACTATACACAAATGACTGTATTTCTCATTGTCAGACGGTGAAGTTGTTCAACTAAATGTCAACATAATTAAGGAATTAGTACCGGATTCCTGCAGTCAACAATATTCAAGTGCAACAGGTGGACTACTGCAGGTTCCTGGGCTTTAAAATATCATGAGCATAAAATATCATGAGCATATGAGCATATGACTGGCAAAAGCTTACTGATTCAAGCTGAACATTCCCATTTATTCAGCCTAGATGGCGTTTTATGGTCTCTTTTTTTACTGATAATTCCTATTATCAAGTGAACAGCTTTCCTCAAATCTGAAAAAAGATATACTGTATGTTTAAGTTGTTAACAAGGCTGGATGAGCCATCATGCTCACATTTATTACAACGGCCAGTTAAAACTAGAAATTTTGAAAGTGGGATGAAACACCTAAAAGTTGGATTTGAACATGCTCTATGAGTTTGGTGCATGCCTAACTGGACTCGACACTCCATTGTCTCAAAAATAAATTGAGCAAACATTCAATGATGTAGTCTTTACAACTACTTACAGGACTCTATCATCCACACTGCATTTGCACTCAAGTCAGTTTTTTTTCAGTTAGAACTGTAAAACCAACCTTCCCACTGCATTAAATATTTCAGCGTGGCTCTTTGTTGTTGCATGCTCCCTATGCTGTGAAAATCAAATAACAATGAGGAGGATTAATAGCAATATTTCACACACTTATAATATATTCTGCTCACACCTCTCCTGATCAGATCCTTACAGTTAAGAGTATTAGCGTAACAGTATATCATTTCCCTCTCTTAGTGTCTGACTTAATATTTAAAAGTGCAAAGTATGTTCCTTCTGTCTATCTGTTCTGAAGAAAGAAGTGCTGACTCGGTACATGCATCTGGAGGGAACCTGCATTCTGTCACCTACTTCATCCACGCTTAAGAATATTTTAAACATGTTTTTGTACTTTACAACAGAAATATTATATTATTAATTAAAATACCTCTAGAACAAATATGGCAGGTTAACAGCTGGAAAGAGCCTTCTTCTTATTGAAGTGTGGAGCTGGAAGAAAGTGTCTAGGGCATTATGCAAATATTAGCCAGCCATTTACAAATGAGGTGCTATATTCAGACACCTTACCTTTCTGAGACTAGTTCTTCCTAAAAGTTATATGGTTATAATGAAAAAGTTTTAGCAATAGCTTTAATTTGTTCAACTTTTATGGCCATTTTAAATTAATTCAGGTTGTGATGTTGATATTCAAAATCAATGCAATTTAGTAATGGATCTATTAACTGTAGACAGTAAAAGAATGCTGGACACAATTCACTCATGAGTGGTAAAGTTAAGAAAGGTAATAATAATATAGAAAAGTAAGACATTGTTGATACAAAGAACAAAGCCCTTTATGATAGAAAAAGGTAGCTTCATAACTAGAACTTTATGATATGCACAGTCTAGTATGCACTGTTGTTCACTGTTTTATGATGACTGTTCTATGTATTGTATTGAATTGTGCTACTGTATGACTATAAGTCTGTTGTATTGGTATTATGTTTGTTTTTTCTATGCTGGGGACCACAGATGGAAATAAGTATTGTGCTAAATCTGGCATGTTTATGTAAATTTGATTTGTACATTCATTAATATGCACTGCCACAAACAAAAAAATGAATAAATAAATTTAAAAAGTCACAAAATATATTGACTTAGCTTACTGTGAATGTTTTTAATGGCTGTCTGTCACGGCAATGTTGTTTTTTTTTCTTTCTTCTACACAAGCTTCCCTGTCAGCAACTGATCCCACTATTTTTACTGTCTAAGGGGATAATTCTTTTTTTTAGCTTACAATGTCTGCTTGAGCTTGTTTTGCATAGTCTGTTACGTAATGGTATGAGTAGTATTTCCGTAATAATCTGTGGAATGCCACAGTTTGTAAAGACGGAGTGATAGTGGCAGCAGTGACCATATCATGGAAATAACTATTATACAAGTCAGTGATTATATAATTAGCTTTGTCCTCATTTTTACTGATTTAAATGGAGCTGTGTTTTACTTTCTACAATTGCATGGATTTCCCCCGGGACCCCTCTGGAAGCCCCCCTGCCCCTCCTCCTCATGTCTCCAGCCTGGTAGGACATGGGACACAGGTCAGGGTCAAGTACTGTGACCAATATTCACAACAATTACACCAAATGCCAGGTTAATGTGCCAGTCACATGTCGCTTTGCAGACGGTCAGACTGAAGAAGGAAGTTGTCAGAAAGTGATAGACGTGCATTTTAACAGTGACGCATGATGTGGCATGAGACAGCCATGAGGCAGAAATAGTGGCATGTGTGACAAAGTGTGCCTAACACTGAGAGAGCATGATCCCTCTCGCTCTGTTTCTGTCAATTTTTTTTTTTTTTTTTTTTTAACACCGGCTTCCTTCCTATGGTAAATTGTAGGCCAGAAGTGGCGGAAATACGTCAGTTCTGTGGGTTCTCTGAAGCTTGACTGTGTGTCTCTTAATTTCGGATGAAGGGAATGAGATGGGGGAGGAGGGTTTTTTAATCACTCCTGTCGCTTTAAGGACACTTATCAAAGCCTTATTATGTGCAATAGAAAATACCACGAGCCGCTGAGCAACTGAGCAACCAGGAGCACGGGCTGGAGTGGGATTATGGGAAACTCAGCGCGATCTGAACTGGAATAGACCGCTTCGTCGCCTCATGGAGTTTGATTACTCACTGGATGCCTGTCTTTATTCGGACGGTTCGGATCGTTTAGGGAATACAGCGCGTTGTCTCACACTTTGGATCCTTTTCCCCTGAAGGAGCGCACGGAGAGGAATATGGTTTAGAAAGTCAACTGGATTATTCACACGGCCACAACAGATACGATCTCTAGGTTTCGGACGGATAGTATCTCTTCATTTGACAGCCTTGGATCATGGATCGGGCTGGTGGAAAAACAACAACGGGCAGCAGCAGCAGCGACATGGTTTCTTTGCGCTGTCTGCGCTATGCAGCGAGCACACCAGGCTGCTTCATCGCTTGTTATTATTCCGATGCAACAAAAGTTACGAAGCGTGTGTAATGCGTGGATTTTGAACTGTTTTGCACCTGCTTGGACGTCGACATAGTGCAGATTCGTGACAAATTCAACGCGTGGATCCGCGTCGCTATCGCTTGTGTGGGATACTTGAACATTTGCTTATCGTAATGGAGATTGGGGGGGTTTATACTCAAGGTCACTGAGTGCTACAAGGCTATATTTGCTATTTAGGCACACATACATCTTCACGTTATAGCGCAGCGTACAATTCCTCGTTGGTGTGTGTGTATTTTGTGAGCGTTTAGGCACATACTGTGGAGTTGTGATTGTCCAGTTTTTCACCTCTCTCTAACAACATGGATGGGAAATTGAAGCAGGGGACGGGTCGTAGATGCCGGACCAAGCGGGAAAGGGTACGCAGGTTGAGGGAAGCAGGGAGCAGAGAAGCCCGCTGCAGCCCAGACCCCAACTCCTCCTGCTCCGACAGGGAGGGACACAGTCCGGGGAGGGACGCCGCTAAAAAGGCGCCGCACCCCGCAGCCTCAACCAGAGCTGCGCCGCGTGCCCCCAGGAGGAAAAGAAGGGAGTCCAGCTCACAGGAGGAGGATATCATAGATGGGTTTGCTATTTCCAGTTTCATCAGCCTGGAGCGGCTGGAGGTAAGCAGGACCTGGATCAGAATTGTGATTACCTTGTGCTGTTTGTGATATGTTGTTGATCTGTGGAGTGCCTCTCAAAGTGTGGATGCTCCAGGCCGCCACTCATTCACCACTGCAATAAAAGGACTGGGGATTTGTCAGTGATTTACTGGAAATTGGAGGTCAGTTAGACACATCCCATAAGTGGCTTTTCCAGCCTTAGTTTCTGGTTTGCCTAATACCACGTGTGGAAGGTAAACCCCAGTGTGTTGTCTTTAAAGAATAGTTTTGGGAGACAAGGGGGGTCCAAAATCTACAAAGATGCCAAAACAAGTGGTTTGTTTTATTTGTTTAGTTTTTTGCTAGTGGTGCCATTTCTTATAGCATTGTTTATTCTTGGGCTTAAAAAGAGCGGTACTGTTATACCTGAGTCAAACACAGGTATTGGTCAATGTGGAACACAAAGAATAAGATGTTATGTGTCTGCTGTGTCTCCAGTTTGATCAACACTGGGTTTCCATAGGGAATTTGAGACCTGACTCTTTGAATTTCACTTGTTACATTTTTTGCTTGAAGAGTCCATTTATAGTGACCACTCTTATGTGGTCACTGTGTTTTGCCAGCTCAAGATATGAGTGGGTAACTTCAGGTGCCTTCACTTGTTCCACTTTGTTAAACAGTTATTTGGTTTCTTTAAAAAACTGCTGCTAGTGTTGTCTGTGAATGCGTGACATTTTGCTGTTGAATGAATTACTAACTGTCTTCTGTCACAGTTGATACACCATGTGCTGATGATATATGTGTCTTTGGCATTACTGTGTATTTGATTTGAGATACCAAGAGGAATGGGGGGGGTCTCCTGTGACATTCTCTAATCTCTTCTATCTCATTACGTCCCAAATGACAAATAAAACACTGCTCCCTGTGGGACTTGCTGGCTGACATTATTCTAGAGCTCATTGTGGGAATACAGGCATTACTCTTGTTGAATTATAGCAGCTTTAATAAACAGAGCTAACATATTACATACCCACAGAGGGCTATATTTTAAAGTGATGACCTCATTTAAAAGACCATGGATCGCAGCAGAAGCCACCTCATTCCAACCTCCATGTAGGCTTAGCCATGGCATTAATCAGGCATGATTGACTACTGCCTCCTACGTAGTGCTTAGTCAGTGTAATATCATGGTACAATGCAGATTTGCACTGAAATGACGGCATGAAACAGCATGAAATCCACATCCAAATGCTCAATAGAGGAGTCACTGTGTTTGAGATGATTATTAATTTGCCACACCTCATCTGTTAACAAGTCTAACCTGTTCAGGTCACTGGGAATTAGAAAGCTATTCAATTTAGCTTGGTCAGTCCTAAGCAATGACTGAAGCAGACAGAGGATGTGTGTGAGTGGAAAAAAACAAGTCTTATTTTGAAATGAAATGAATTAGAATAAACAGAATTATGGCCTATATGTTTGACAGCTACCATTCCTGTTGATTTGCATGATTGCAGTGTGCTGTAATGTCTGTAATGGTAGTATGCCCTTTGTGCCATGTGGCTGACACTTCTGACAGCTGCTGACTGGGGGAGCCTTTGATGATGTCAAAGCAGCAAAGTGCTCTTTTAGCTGGATTTTCTGTGAGCGTGCTTGTGTAAGTGTGAGGAATAAAGTCAACCCGTATCACAATTTTCAGCTGGTAGTAGTTATCCAGGTGAATAATGTATTGCAAATATGTTTAATAATTTTTAGATTAGTCATTTGCATCTAATTGCTCTTGACGTCTCATGCCGCTCTTTTACATCTGGGGTTACAGTTGGTATTTTGCAGCTGCTATCTCGTATGACATTTAAAAGAAAACATCTCTGTCACAGATATCCAGCAAACAGAGTCGATTGCAGAGATATTCTTTATATTGCAGCAACGTGTGACTTCCTAACAGCTTGTCACTTGTGTTACACCTCAGAACACGGCATCATTTAAAGTCTAATAATGAAAGAAATCGTAATGAAAGTCTAATGGGAATGGTGATAAATTCTCATCATGTTTTGCCCAAGCCTTTGCTAGTGTATGGGCATCCAGTGTCCTATTGACTCTAGTTTCTCTTTTCTTTTTAGCCAGCTCACAGCTTGAGAACATTTACACTTTGACAGCTTCATTATAATAAAACAGCTGCCTTTTTGTGGTTTTAAATGGAATTAAGGTTAAGTATTTTTTTTGTTTGATAACTCACAGTAATCGTTTTCTTGTGTTTATAAGTGCTAAATCTATGTTGAATGAGCGCAGAGTAAACAGTACTCTCTTCACAGAAGCATATGTTTCCACATCAAGTAAATCAGGGATGATTCTGGTTTATGTGCAATGATACTCACACGGCTGCTATTTGTTGGTAATTGGTCTGATTTGCATGCAAATGGACTCCGCTTATTAAATGATGTCGGTGGATCTGCTACAACACTTTTCTGTGCTTTGCCTCTTAATTTCCCTGCTTGTGTTAATGATCTAAGCGTGTTGAGTATTACATACACTACATTTTAAACTGCTTTCTTTTAATGACAACTGTAATCTCATAGCTTTCAAACAGCATTACAGTTGCTAATGTCATTGGAGCTTCAGGCGAGCAAATGTAATTCACACACTGTAAATGTCTCTTAGATGAGCCGCGACTCTTGCTTTCACCTACTTACTGTATGCTTGAGTGGAGCTCACGACCTATGCAACCTGCTCTAATTGCTCATCAATTATGAGGAGGACACAGCCGCATTTGGCCAGGGAATAGCTGTGACCTATTGCATCATGCTCCGATAAGCTCACACCCCAAGTGAAGGGAATGTGTGGTCTTCTTGACCTCCGAGAAGTGACTAATGACCAGCATGGCGGTGTCTGTGTCAGGCCATACAGTCAGGCTACTGTCTCATTAGCATTCTGCTAACACTGATATCCTATCCTCCCAGTGTTCAGCCAGCCTACATAGCCAGCAGCATACAAGTATTTACTCTTTCCTGTTTCTCTTAAACTCCGGCTAACCCCAGAGCGTGAAGCAGTTTCATAAAGTACATGCCACCTTTGGGTTACAGCCGTCATCATTAGATTGTCCTATTTTTGTTTGCAACTTGTGCACAGCTGCTGCTCATAAGAGCCTGGGGTTATGGCTTTCTCCCAAAGCACTTTCACTCTAAACACACTGGCTTGTTGTTGTTGATATTCAGGCTCTGTGCTGATAGGATCGGGCTCCCCCGATCAAGGCTTAGTCAGAATGATGGTCTCGCCTCTCTCATAACCTGTTTCATTACAGCTGAAAGCAATTTGCAGCAGCGGCCACATTTGATTATGGTGTGTTTATTTGCTCTGAATCCCCTCGTTTCTCATAAGAAAGTTGCCTTACTTACCTGTGCAAATTGACTGTGCAAACAACCATCTTGCTTTGTCATGTGCATCTTATCTTGAATTTGACGACGCTGGGGATGACTTGTACGAAGAGTAAACCCAGTCAGCCTGTTAAAAAGTGGTTTCTTCTTTCTACGTGCAATAATCTATTAAACTGTAGAAATCTAGAATGTCATAGCCTCACTGGCCAGTCACCCTAATTCTGTTCCTGTTCTATACAATGAATTAGTCTGCTCCCTGTGGATTTCCAGGGGAGGAACACATCACATCTGTACATTTGAAGTACCCATGATACTTATGTTGTTTTTTTAATGGCACTATTTGAATCATCTTGGCCAGAGGGCAGTAGGAAGTCACATGACATTTCTGTGGCTTCACACTTCTGTGTAACATCTTTATACCATAAACTGAGTCAGCAATAAACTGAATAAAGAGATTGCAGCACTTTAAAATTAAATATTATTCCTAGTCGTTCTAGAAATCAAAGGCTTAGACCTGACAGCACAACTATAAAACAATTACCCTGGCTTAAATCCTCCAGAATTCTCCCTTGGGGTATTGAACGAGTGAGCAGATTATAAAACGACACGATTATCCATCTGTCACAGTATTAATAAGATGTTTGATTTGCTCCATTTACGCTGTGAGTGACGTTAGAGCTCCAAATCCCCTTTTCGTTAATCCACAATCCTTCTGTTCATCTGCTTCAACATGAATTTACAGATTTGTTTGGGTTTTTTGTTCCGCTGCATGACTTTCTAAATTCACTCTAATGGGCTTTTAGGTTGGAGTTGATTTAGCGATATTATAACAGTGTCAAAAGCAGAGATCCAAAGGGACAAGCACTTGAGAAAAATGTTCTTTTCACTTCAAAGCTTTTGATGTGTCTGGTAAGTGTACCTACATACCCAGGAAATATTTGCTAAGTGTCCTTGCTCTTTTTCTGCACGGAAACGGACTTAAACAGATCCACTAATCACTGCACATGGGGTTCATCAGCACAATGTGGAGGAATGAGCATCTTTGCCTTCGGGGATCTTGATAGTAGTTGTTAGGCAAGCTGTGTGTTGCTGCTGTTTTTTTCTGTTTGTATTTTCCTGTTGGTGTGGGGATCAAGTTGATCAACGACTTTGTTTTTATCAAGATGATCATCTCAAGTGGAGTGCAAGTCTCGTTTTTATGTGGCTGCCTCACACTTACAGTTCAAGAGAGAGTTGTTACAGTTGTTACTGTGCTCACTTTATAATATTGCTCTTCCTATTAGCAGTCAGTGACACTCTCAGGAACAATGCTCCTGTGTAGTTGAAGTCCTTGTTCTAATAATCAGGACATGACAGTAAGATAATAAGGAAGTAAACTTTAGTTATATAGCACCTTTCACAGATATAAATCACAAAGTGCTTTACAAAGTGCAACAATTTAATAAAAGAACAATAAAACACAGATAAAGCTATAAAAGATAAAAAATAAACATAAAAGCCCGATCAACTAAAAGCTGGTCTAAATGCTTTAAAAAAACAAACAAAAAAGTAACAAAATGAAAAAAAAACAACTGTGCCATTTCATTTTAGGCATTGACTACTTTCCAACTGTGATGCAGGTGGGTTGAAAAACACACTGCTAAAGCACTTTATAAAGCGGAATTAAATGGGCCATTGAACAGATGCTACTATATCGTGTTTAGGATGAGAAAAAGTTGTCTTCTTCTGCTCGGGTATTTTTCCTACTTATTCAAAAGATAGCCTTGAAAATCCCATCTTCTCTCGTGGTCAACCATGTAGCTCTGCAGAACACTATCTGATTGCCGGCTGAGTAACACAGCGCAAACTGAGCCTGACACCCGACTCCACATTGCTGTAGTAAGATGTCTTGCTTCCATGGTGAGACAGCACATTTGTTGCAGGGCTTGCAGCAATCTTGCTTTTGTGTTTTTCCTCTTTCCCCCGATGGTGATAGTGCTGTGCATCATACACCGCTGCTGACAAACAACTCCAGCTTTAATTAACAAGGCAGTCCCCCCGAGGCTCCTCTGCTCATTGGCTGATGCATCCCATAGTGAGAGGTTTCTAAATGCCAGCGGGACATCCCCCGGCACTCTCTTTCTCTTACTGTCACATACTGTAGGCAAAGGCATGGCTGATAAATGCACGGTCACATTCATAGGCTGTCTCTATCTGTAACACGCTAACGCGGGATTGAACCTGCACTGTGCATCTGCCCGAGCCATCGACCACTGACCTAAATACATCCACCCAGGGCCAGGGTGGGACTCATTTCCAGCCTGGAAATTTCATATCTTTAGCCACCGTTCAGCCTTTTACTGGAGATATGTTATTTGCTTTAAGCTTTGTGTGTAAAGTTCTTCCTGAAATACATCTACATCTTCATCAGCTTATATATGAGCATTATGTACAGACTCTACAGACTCTTTAACATAGAGGGCTGTAGACTATATTTACTTTGGTGCTACAGAAGTCAATTCTTTTTAGATTTCCCCAATTTATTATTTTTATTTAGTTTTCAATATTATTATATGCATTTGACTGCATGTCCATCTTTGAATGAGGGGTTAAAACCCTTTAGCGTTATGACTACCTGGTTGACAGAGAAACACCACAATGAGGTTGGTTACTTCTCCAAAATGTTCCACCTGAAAACAAATTGTTGTGTTATTAGGGCTGCCTTGCTATAAATTGCATAAAACCGTTTTATCTATTTTCCCAACTTTCCACACCCAACATTTTAAAGACAAAGTGTACCTTTTTAAAACCTTTGAACATTACCCACTTGCATTTAGAATAGCTCTTTTTTTTTTTATTAATTTTTTTATTTTTTTTATTTTTTTGTGCTCTGTCACCTGGGATGTTGACCAGGGAGGAAGATATGCTGATATAGAGGGACATGTGTGGAATGACAAGAAATTAAAACTGTGAAATAAAATTAATTGCCAAAGCTTTATCTGATAAAAGATCCCCTGTAGTGATTACATCAGCAGGGGTATGGCTCTGTGATAGATAGCCAGTCTGAGCTCCCCTTAGAGAGCCTGTAATGGCAAATAACAGTAACAGTAGGGGGTAGGGCTGTGCAATTAAACGCATTTGCAATTAAAAATGACAATTATTTGTCATGTTACACATGTTCCAATAGAAGTTGATTATTAACCTGAGATGCTATTATGCTGTTGTGTTATACACATGGAGGCAGTAACAGAGTTCAGAGCCAAAGAAACAGAGAGGTCTAGTTAAAGCTTAAGATTGTGGTCATGCAGTTGTTCCGTTAAGGACTAATTTGAAAAGCAAACTCTTAACGCTACACTGTGTCCCAACAGAGGACAAGGGATGTAGACTATTATTGTCTAAATAAAAGTTAGCAAAGCAGGTATATTTGTTTCGAGGCTGTGTTGACTCTTGAGTTGGGCTGTGTCTAAAAGATGCTGTTCTTTCAGAAAATGAGAGCTGGCAGGCCCGGATCTCGAGAGGTGGGGGCCCATGGGCTACAACCATATTTAGGGCCCCCTTTAGGGAGGACTGGGGTGGTCTTGCAAAAAGACACCAAATAGGTTTCACCGGCCGTTTGAATTTTACTGTCAGAGAAATAAACCTGGGACAGATAAAGAACACGGACCCCAGGGTTTAAACTCAAGGCCTATTGCCAGATTCAGTCCTGTGATCTCAATGGTTAAATAAAAATATATCCTTCATATAATTTCATGCAGCATCTAATGTCATCTAACATTGTGACCATGCCACAAGAAACATGAGTGAGTTAAATGTCGGTCATATTTATTGATTGTGAAGTGAATTTAGATTATTTTCCAAAAAATGCACTGCCCTAGTAGGGAGTAAACGTATAATGTGGTCTCAGTTTTTTCAATCTTCGTACAAGAAATAAATCCAAGCAAAATGTTTGAATAGAGGGAGTGAGTCTTTTTGACAGCTGACACAGTAAAAAATAGTGATGTTAAGATCCCAACTTTATAGCTCCCTGTCTGCTCTTTTATAGTATATTCTTTAAAATATGGGCCCCAAGTCCTCTTTAAAGCACTGTCAGATGTCTCACTCCAGCCTGAATACACCAGCGCAATGAAACCTCAGAATAAGAGCCTCTTTGTTGTCAGGCGCTGCAACTCATAAAGAATTGTGCCTACGCTACAACATAGCTGACACATATTAAGTGCAACATAAAGGCACGTGGGTAGCTGGTGTTGTACGCACATATATATCCATTTCCTCGCCGTCGTTCAGAGCTGTCTTCCATCTTCCTGTCTCGGTGTTTTCATAGCAGTGAATGACAGGATGTAATTATGCTGTGATTAAGATGCTGTCTCTGTGAGTGCCATGGAATCAGGCTGTACTATGAGAAGGTTTCCTAGTAATTAGGCACTACTAATTTGCCCTCCACATACACATTTCTTTTGCCTTTTATAAGCCCTCTCTGCTTCCTCACACTGTGTGATTAAAGCGTGTTATTAAACATTGTTGACAAAAGACATTTCATTTGACAAAAAGAGTGATAAGCAGATCATTGTAATCATATTTGTTATTATCAGACCTGTGATTTTGGTGAATGGCTGTAAGAAGACCAGCAGACGAGGGCCTGGTTGGTTTTTACAATATAAATAATGAAAATAATAGAGAGGTCAGGCTTTAAGTGGCTCATTAAGTACCGACTGTTTTCTTTTCAGCGATGTCCTTCACTGACAGAAAGCAAATGGAGTGCTCTGAAAGACTGGCTTGCTTCAGCCTTTTCATCCCTTTCAATCTCTTTTCAACTCTAAACCTGGCTTACAAAGGCGGGTCATTTTTTTTTTCCATACGAGTGCCGTTACTGTGAAAAAAGATGTTAGTAAATGGTTTCAAAAGAGAGCTATGCAGTGATTTGCCAAACAGGCAAGAGAACAAGTCCGAAGCAACAGAAGCAACAGCGATATTATACACAGACATTTTATATTTGTATAAGTAACTTCCACTGTTTTTATTATCTTGCACAGCAGCTGGATTCCATAAGATGGTTGAGTTTGTAAACTGATAGAAATCAATCCTTTCCTGCTGACATCAGATTTGATTTCTGAGAATTCGCTGCATGTTTTGACAGTGCATTGCTCCGATTCAATGAAATGACCTGGTGTCAGGTGTTTACTGGCAGGTGATTCATCCAATCATAGACCACATATTCATCTACGTACCTGCCCTTTTGAAAACGCTTTTTTCTGTGGAAGCCCTCCCACAGTTGCGTGTGAGTCAGGTTACTGGTTTCACACATTTATGGAACAATAAATTGAAAACACTTCCGACTGTTATTTAGTTTAGTCCAGGACTGTTAAAAGTGTGGATGCGTGCAGGCAGCCCTGTTTATACCTGGATGTCTGATTCTGATGTGTAAACAAGGCTAACATACATAATTTAAGGAATTTAAATGATCTAGAAATGACTGTGCCTTGTGTTAAATCATCAAACACACGTTATAAATCAGCCTCTAGTCCATGTGGACATGTTTTTAAGCAGAGCCTTGTTGTTGAAGACATGACTCATGCAGTCGTGACATTGCGTGGAGTCTTCCTGCATATTTTCTTAATAGACTGCTGTTGGTGTGAAAGCAATTAGTGTTAACAGTTGTCAACATGCTCTTCTGCTACTGACACTCGCTGCAAATACCTGCTCTGAGGGGAATAGTCTATAGACCAAGTGATGCTGACAATAATTGCTCAACGCTCAGCTCCTTGTCTGCATTAAGAAATGGTGATATGGTAAACGTATCAAAGCATATTGTTCATGAGTTTTAGATAATGCTTAGTGGATTGAGACATTTTTGTGTGTATGTGTGGGTGAAAGCACCAGCCAAGTAAGGACTGTTACTTCATTGTATTGTGTGATAGCTTTGGCAGCCATATAACAAGCAGTGGCCAAGATAATAGAGCCTAGATAAGAGGGTGGTTATGCAATGTGGAATTTCTTTCTTTCCCATTGCCCGTGCTGCTACATTGACTGTCTAGGTGACATTTGCCTGACAACTCAGGGCTTTACTGCCACACTCAGTTTTGCTTTTGAATCAAACAACCTTGTCACCCACCCGTACTGTGCTTGTGGAATGTGAATGGCTTTGATTGGCAGGTGCAGGAGTTTGCTACTGCACAAATGTAGGGAAGATGATAAAGATCTCTGCAGTTGTAGGCAAATAAATTGACAGATAATATTGCAGAACATGCATTTGTGTTTCATTTAACAAAATGCAAATGGAATGACTTGGCAACAATGAGTTCACTATTCTTAGTTTCCATAAAGAGAAGTTTTACAGCTCTGTAAGCAACAGAGCGCAGAATTGTTCTAAACTGAAGCTACATCTAATATAGGGCTTCGCTTGAAGTCTGACAGGCGTATAATCAAGAATTACAGCCTTTCTGGTATGGATTTCGCTACTTTTGTTCCACTAGACAACAACTCTGACCCAGTAATTGTTCAGTGTCATAAAACACAAGCAATAAACCTACACAAATACGCTGAATACATAAAAAAAGAATTGCAGTGTTAGATGCAACTGGAGAATCGCATTAAAACGTAATTGTTGATTTTATGAGGTTGTAGTGTGTCTGAAGAGACTGCTCGTTCTTCTGTATGTATTTATTTAGCCTTTAATACTACATCTGTACACTGTGACTCTGTATAACATGACAGTGACTTGTTAAGGGCCCACATTTCACACTTGGCCTGGTCTTCAGGTTTTGACCTAACGCCAGCTCTGACTGTCCTCACCTAAATCCACAGTGACTATAAAAGTCTGTGGTTGCAGCTGTCTGCTCAATAGAGTGAAGAGGGAGAATGTGTCTGAAATATAATGGGATGTAAAATAAGGCATATGTAACACCAACACTGCAGTGAAACTCTAACTGTAAGTTTAAGACAAGCGTTGTCACCCGCAGTGAACTGTAACTGTACAAATTGCAGATACATCCACTGACAAATGCTTGTTTTTTGTTGTTTTGACCCACAGGCTATTTGCCCACAGATCAAAAGCAGTAAAAGGTTCTTCTCTCAAACAACCCGCACAGTTTATTTGAGAAGGGCTACTCTGTTAGAAACATGGACAAGCACCTTGGAGTCGTCAGGGCTCTACCCAAGGTGTGGAGTAAGATCAAAATGACAAACAAACACACGCAAAGCCCAAACAAGGCCGGTTGTTGAGTCAATAAAGAAAAAAGGCCCTGTGTGAGCACGAAAGAACATAAACAGAACATTCCTCGTTTCCCAGCCTTCGATTGCTGCAGCTGCTTTAGGGGCCGTTTACATGACAACACGTTTTTGGTGAATCCGCAATGATTCTGTTGCGGATAGGCTTTTTGTTTCGAGCACGCTTGTGTTTTTACACCTCAAACCCGCAAACTTTTGAATCCAGCTGAGGAGGTGTTTTAGCGGCTGCCGTTACGCTCTTGTGTATACTGTGAAGACATCCGCTCTGAAGACTTACACGTTAAAGACAACATATTACAAATCATCATTTTAGCCGTTGTGGGTGGCTCTGTGTGAACGCGGATTTTATTGTTGCAATATCGATAGTGTTTTTCTGACCATTGTTGTGTAGACAGCACCTTAGTCTTGTGTAGTCTGAATACTAGCCCACATAATAATGATAAATAATAATGATCTCTACTGTATGCAGATCTAATGTGTGACCAAACCAGTTAACGTAAGGCTTCCCCTGCATTAAGTTCTCGGAAAAGACAATGCACATTTGCAAGTTCAAACCAAAAACATTGCCAAACATTTTGAATGACCCATATACACAATAACAGAAACGGTAAAATACAGACGAAGCTGCATTAACAAAAGGCAGAGTTTCCATTTATGTCATAGACAGACATACTAAACTTGATCTTTAGCTAATTGTAAAGGATCACCATTTTATTTCTCCCAGATGCCACCTGTTTGAAGCAGTTAAAACAGTATAATGTTACAGATAGAAGAAGCGAGAGCAAGGGGGTAGTGTTCCAGCTTCCTTCCTAATTGCTTCCTGGCGGTAGAGGTAAGCTGGTTCTCAGTACATAAATCCTCCTATTTTCATCTAGCTACTCCAGGTGTTGATGAAACAATTCCCCCGCTGGATAATCATATTTCCCCCTTCCCGCCTGCCAAAGACTGAGAGTGAGCTGGAAGCGGGCGCCTTGCTTCCCACCACCTCATACCGCTAGCTCCTGTGCATGTGTAAATGGCTCTCCTTGGCGTTTCAATTTGCACAATAATGCAAGAGGTAGAAAATAGCTGCTTACATTGACAGGCTGCACATAAAAGAGGTGATGAGTGAGTGTGCACCACCCAGAACTGAGCAATCAGTTCATCTGTCAGTCATTTATTTAATCAGGAAATCAGATAAGTGAACAAGTCCATCTGTCAGTCATTCTGTTGTTTTATTTAGTCAATCATAAAGGGATCCAGTTGGACAGTGAGCAACAAGCCTGTCATTTTTAACTTTGGAAATCTATCTAGAGAGGGCATATGTTTGTCACAATAGACTTTAATGTGGTCCACTAATACTTAAAGCAATGCATGGCCTTTAGCATCACTAGGTATATAGGCTCAGAAAGCACCAACGTCTTTCCACATATTAAAGTAACTTTAGGCTCAATATAGTTTGTTCTCTTATGGCTTTACCATTCCATTTGAATCTAGAGTGTAGATTATAGTCTATAGACCTCTTTGACTCAATATCTGCTTTTACCCTTCATTGTTCAAGCATTAACAATAGAATGAAAATCCATGCAGCAGTATCTCTAATAGCTCACATCTTTTATTAGTGTGTCTTAGCATCTTCTCATCACCTCGGTGAGATGTTTTGTGCTGATACGGCGGCAAGACTGGCAGGACTAGCCTTGGTTTCTATTAGCTGCCAGTCATTTGTTTGCCCGCAGCATTGCCTTTATCATTTCTGAAGCCTGTAAATGTAACTGTGGGTCACATACCTCTGGAGGCCTCTGCTAGGCTCTATAGCTTCAGGCAGGAATGTTAAAACCAAGGGCAGCCGAGGTTGTGTGTGCCACTGAATAAAGATATACTGCAGTGGATTCTCATAAGGTACAGCATGCCTCCCTGAAGTACTTTATTTATGAACCTTTTGAAGTATTAAAAAAAGACTATGTGGTATGGTTTAAAGGGAGCAACACAGTTAATATATTGACCTCTTTGACATGTAGTTTCAGCAGCATTTTACAGTATCCGCTTGGGATTGTGTAAACGCCAGGATGGATGAATAACCAGTTCTGTCTACTTACTACATATTGGCCTCATGACTAGGTCAATGACAAGAATCCAGTGCAGACAAAAAACGCCAAAGTGCTAGTGTGTGGCTAGGGCATTGTAGGCATTGTTTGCTGTAAAGGCACAATGGTGTTTCTGTTTAATTCCAGCACAAGTAAACACGTGTCAGAGCTGAAGAAAGTGAGGGTGAGAGGAAACACACACACATGCTAAAAGAGCTGTCAGGGTGCTGCCTATGGTTTAGACTGCTGACAAGTGAGCAGTCGGGATGTGTCAGTTTAGGGCTACCTCCTTTCTCTTGATGGTACTGTGCTGCTGCCGCTATGACACCTGTTTTAACAATTGGATTATAGAGGTTTTAACAGAAGTAAAATGAAAAGAAATGTCATACTATATAGCTGGTAAATTGGAGAATTATGGGATGTTGTGTCAAAACCTATATTTAGTTTGCCAAAAGAAACACTGGGGACATAAAATGGTGAATGTACTCAGAGATCTACAGTTTGATCTAACGTTTGTCCAACGTTAAAGAGTAGCTCAGTGGGTAGAGCGGTTCGATTCTCACTCTCCCCACAGTTCATACTGTCGTTGTGTCCTTGGGCAAGACACTTAACCCACCTTGCCTCCAGTGGCTGTAACACTGGTAATTACTGTAGAACAATGTAAGTCGCTTTGGATAAAGGCACCAGCACTGGGTTTCAGCTTATGAGGACCAAGTAGAAACAAGTAAGTGAGCTGTAGTTGTCTGTTAGCTCAGTAGGTTAGGTGTGTTGTCAAGGGTTGATTATACTGGATGTAGTTTTTCTTTTTTGTGTGTTTTCAAGAGCCTGCTGATATCTGCAAAAACTGTAACTGCTTAGGGTGAAGTCACTTTCAAAATGTGACCAGGTGGCTGCTTGTTTGTGTGACTGTGGTGGTGTGTTTAGTGGTAGTCAGAGACAAGATACACTTTAGTTGGATCAAAACTACCACATTTAGGAATGGAGTTATAAAAAAAAACAGCATAAAAGAACTGAATGTGTAATGCAATGTGTATCTCGAGATGCCTGCCAAAATACAGAAGCAGATGGAAGTTAATACAGTATTTTTTAAAAAGCCTTGTAGATATACTATATAGATAGCTAGAGTCACAGTTCTCACTCTACAGTACTGCTCTATAATAAATCGACCAGTTAGATGTCTGCATTGAAGAGTAGCCTACTTTGCTTTACATCCCTCTCAGAAATGTATTTTGTCAGACAAACCATTTTACATAAAGAAAGCCCATTAACTCTTCTGTTCTCTACAGTGAGACACATAGCTGAGGTCACATTATGGTTGCTATTGAATAAATAACCCAAACTAAATCCTGACATGAGATAGTTTCAGTCAGTACTGATTTTAGTTTGAGCTTTCATTAATTTCTTGAAGACTCTAATGTGGACAGGAACCAGCCAGGGCAGACTCACTTGCGGTAGAAATGCTGCCTGGTTTCTTCAATGCTAAAATTTGTGGTGGTTCTGAGAGGCAGCCTGTCAAAGTTAATCAGCCTACAACAGCCGGCTAAAAACAGACATCCTGAGTGCTGCGTGCTACACACACACACACACACACACACACATGCACATGCAGGGACACACAGTTCATGTTGATGCTCTTGTAATTCACCTATAAAGGAAAACAAAAAGAACAAACCGATTTTTCTTCTGCAGCAAGTCATTAATAGGTCTGGGTAATGGTGACTGTGAGTCTACCTGCACAGATAAATAGTGTGCTACAGACCTTTAGTGACAACTTTAATGGGATTGGATGCCTGAAGCCATTTATTTAAACAAGATGAACTGTTGATCCCTGGACTTCTCTTTAGTGCTGTGTTGCTACAAGAGGAGATGTGGAATCTTTTTTCTGGCTGGGTCTTTTTAATGTACTGCCTACATACAGAATAAAATTCAGTGGTAGACTCTGAAAAGGCTTCCTTGGACTGTGAAAAGAGTGAAAATCACCTCCAGGCATCAGTCTTTCCACTTGTCTGCTAAAGGGTTTTATTTTTTTTACTCTATTTTAAAGAGTAGGAAAAAGGATACAAGTTGAATGAGCACAAAAAAGCACTGCAGAAAATACACCTTTCACTATTTTAGGTAGAGCTGAGGTAAGGTAACAACCACAGTTACACTATGGTCCTACTCTCTGGAGCTCTCTACTTTATGAAACACGCTCTGTTACACCAGTGTCCTCTTTTAAAAGTAAACTCAAAACATACCTTTTTTTCCCAAGCAATGACTTTTTTTGACTTTTGTTGTCTCCTTGATTAATAATAATAATAATCTCTTGTTTTGTAATCTGTCCTACATACGCTAGAGGTGTTTCGTTTGTTCTGTTATTTAATATGCTATTTTGATCTATAGTTCTTTTTAAAACACATTAAGTCTGTGCTTGTTATATGAAATGTGCAATATAAATAAATGTGACTGAAAGAAATAACTTAATGCAGTTCAACAGTGCTTTGTAATATGCAGTATGTATGTGTTCAGGATATTTTTATACATTTTCATATATTGTTTTCTATTATTCCACATTGTAAAGTGGTTTCTTGAAATGTGCTTCTTTTGTTGGCAATTCACTGCAAATTTATCACACACAAGTTGGAGGCATAACAAGTGTTTTAAGTCTGGGTTCACATGCTCACAGCCAACCATGTCTGCTATCAATCACATATCCACCTGGAATTGGCGAAGCGGCACACTCTAAATGGCTCTGAAATAGCTGTGGCCTTTGTGCAGTTGGGCACGCTGCTTGTACAGACATGTCACCGTGAACTGGCTAAAGGGGGAATGAACAATAGACACTCCAACCTGCGGCATAGTTTATTTGTATCTGTAAACATGTTGTGTGCATGTAATCGGCCATTTCAGTGTGTGTGCAGCCTTTGATTTAGAGAACCCACCATCCCCCTGCGGTCTCGACCGCTCCACACTGGCTTTTAATCAGCCGGTATTTGGTTTGCAGTCTGGGTGGGGGCAACAATGGCTGCAAGTGACATTTGTCGGACCGAAACAGTGGATTACATCTTTTATAGAAACACTGTAAGACGACTCATCATGAGCCATTGTCAAAAAGCACGTCGAGCCAGTAATAATAATAGCCCTAATGAGAGGCATAACAATAATAGTGAGGATTTACTGTACAGACAAGCATGGCTCTGTCAAGGCTGAATAACAGGGGTGTGTTTGCTTATTGTTCGTCATCTGGGGTTGATTGTCCTACAAAATGTAACCAGGAATTCAGTGCTGTTTAGCAGATGACTTGGATTTTAGTCTCTCCCTCCAGCACACAAAAACAGTGTGAGTTCATGAAATTTTAAATGTATCCATATTGTGTAGGACTTTGTGCTCCAGTAAAAACAAGACTTGAGAGGTTGGATTTTTTAGCACTTAGACAACAGTGTGTTGTACAGTGTGTTAGAGCAAATGTTTTAGCACTATTTCTTGAGATACTTGTTTGTTTATTTGAGCACTATTCTTTAAACCTGCTTGAAATGTTTATTTTGATAGATGCAGTAGACAAATATCTTTATACATTTGACACAAGATTCCTGTCATGTTACTATACTGTAAACATTTTGCAGAATAGACCAAAACTAGCTCTAACTTTATGGTGCATGTTAAAACAAAGCAACATTGAAACTATCTTGACATCTTATTTGTAAATATACTGAACAAGAATTTAAATGCAACACTTGAGCAAAACTCAAAGATCTAAGACTTTTTCTATGTACACAAAAGCCCTAGTTCTCTCAAATATTCTTCACAAATCTGTCCAAATCTTTGTTATTGACCACTTCTCCTTTATAAGATAATGCCACAATAAAAGGCTACTCTAAAGTGTGCACTTTCACTGTATTGGGGCGTTCCGGGGAGGATCCAAAAACCAGTCAGTATTCCAAACATGCTCAATGGGTGACATGTTCGGTGAGTATGCTGGCCATTCAAGAACTGGGATGTTTTCAGCTTCCAAGAATTGTGTAGAGATCCTTGCTACATGGGGCCGTGCATGATCCTGCTGCAACATGAGGTGATGGTCGTGGATGAATGGCACAACAATGGGCCTCAGGATCTCGCCACGCAGGGCTCTAGACTCTAGACTTACGGCACTGGTTGCACTAGTGTGCCTAACTATTTTCTTAGGTGCACCAACAACTACTATATAGGGATTAGTGTGTTGATTCGGACACAGCATAAGGAGCTTAATGGCATCCTACAATTCATTGCGCAACCACCCAAACTTTTGCTGCTCTCCATGTGATGAGTTTGTAATGAGTTTGAAGTGACTGTGCACCAATCATTACGCTCTTCTATCAATATCTGCATAAGCCACAGTTTATAAAAGACGCTCTAGCGCCACAGCGTCTTATTCCTGACTTTTTTTATTCACTGATGTTAGCTGCAGTAAAACACCACTTTGCGCACATTTGTGAGAAACAAAACATAAGCTGCATAGCTCATTTGCATACATTTATTTGTAAAACTCTATAAACGGCAACGTTTGCAAAGTCATTAATGCTGATTAATAAATGGAAAGGACATGGATGATTATTTGGCCAGACCAGGACCAGATCAGATCAGGACTTTGGGTCGATTACAGCTGTTGGAAATGTTACAGTCGGTGAGTCTTTTCTGTACTGAGTAAGTGACATACACACACTCTGGGCTGTTGTGTGGTAAAACATTTAATGATGATCTTTAGTGTTAAACAGAGCTCTTTATTCAAAACAGACACATTACTTGTGTGGAGTCGCTTAGTTTATTTCTCTAAATTGTTGCAGTCCGTTTTTGGGATATGTCATTTTTATTAAGCCACGTGTTTCTGCTGAGAGGTTATTGGAGTTGGATTGTGAAAACACCACTGAAGCTCTTTTCCTTTATCAATACGGCACCTCTTAACGTCTTACTGTTGACCTCATGACGTCACTCACAAACGGTCCCCTCGAACGGCTGGTTGCAACAGTGCTACCTCAGATTTGTTTTTGTTGCACCGTTTAGAGATTAGATTGCACGTGCGACATTGTCAAAGTATCTCATTGTATTGATGCACCTGTAATAAGTGCTGTGTGATAAAACTGCACATTTTAGAGTGGCACACCTGTGCTATAATCCTGCTCTCTAATCAGCATCTTGATATGCCACACCTGTGAGGTGGAAGAATTAACTCGTCAAAGGAGAAGTGCTCACTAACACAGATTTGGACAGATTTGTGAACAATGTTTGAGAGAAACTGGCCTTTTGTGTTCATAGAAAAAGTCTTAGACCTTTGAGTTCACCTCATAAAAAATAAGGGCAAAAAACAAATGTTTTGCACTTAAATTTTTGTTCACTATTTTATCCAACAAATTCTATAATTGATATTATATAACTCTCATGAAAGTTATTTGAATAAGCTAACAATGATGATGTTTACAATATAAGACTATTCCATGAAACACTATTCCATGAAACATTAAAAGTTGTATTATCTAAATGTGTGGTTATTGTTGATATAGTAGCTGTATATTAAGGGTCAGACATCAAATTGGTTGGTAAACAACAGCATAAGCAGGAGTACAAGATATGTGAGTGATTAGACAAAAACTGTGTACTTGTATGAGCATTTAAAAGCTGATCCTTAAATGCACTGGCACTAACCTTTGTGTTATTTATGAATGCTGTGTGGACCGTCAGCCAGCGGTAAAAAGGTCAGATTGCTTGATGCTGTTAGTGTGGCCTCCTCAGATATGTGGGAAATGAAGAGCAGTGCTGATACACAACAACAGCAGGTGTAAATCTTTATTATCCCTAAAGGGCAATTTACTTTACAGCAAGCAGTCATTAACACACAGCTGAAATGTAACAGATACACCCCACTTCAACACGCAAAGCTAGAGGCCAGGCTAGGCGCTAAATGTGAGTCTATTTATGCAAGCTGTGGGGTTTGCAGTCATTCTGTACATATTTATACAGAGTCAAGACAGTAAGGAACAGATGGCGCAATGAGTAAAGAGGGCTAAAAAGCACTTTAATGCAGATGTATTTGCAGTTGGAGTAATAACGATGCCATAATATGTGGTTTTGCAAGTAATATCATCCAATAGCTGTCGGCAGATATCTGGTTGATAACATCAGACGTTGAAATCAGGTACAGTCGGATTTGTGCAGTGGGCCGACTCTAACAGAGATCTCTGCTGTTGACTCGATTTTATTTTTTGCCCATATTTCACAGCACCAGATAAGATAAGGAGTCCGCACGAGCTAATAGTTGGATAGTCGCAGCAAAAAGGCAGTTCCCAACTGAATTTATTTTTGTTGGGAGTTTGTGTGTTTTCCCAGTCCAGACTTGTTTTAAAAAGGTAAACATGTGACTTTAAAGTGGCCTATAGGTGGAAGTTGTAAGTGTAAATGGGTTTGTATTTAACTGATTATGACCCTGTGGGTTCCCTGCCATGTGCCAAGTCAGTTAGGATAGCCTCCAGGGAAGAAATAAAACCAATAGGGGAATAAAATAAAGAAGTCTGGACCAGGCAACTCAAGATGTGAGAGTCTAATTGGATGACCCCACAAAGCTGAATGTTAAACGATCCAGGCAAGCGTCATCTATTCATTGACCTTTAATATCTTCCAGTGTTGGAGATTAGCATGACAGTGTTAAAATCAATGCTGTTATGTAAGTTTAATCAATGTAAGAACAAGTTTTCCATTATACATACTTGACTTCTGCAGTGGAGGTTCATGTGTTAATGTTGGGAGTATATAGGATATATACATTATACCATGTGCACTTCCTCATTATACTATTGTGGTACAGTATGCACATAACTTAGGGGGATATTTTAAGACTACATTACCCACTTAGTGGTCCTGAGGGCAGTGTGGTTTAAACATAGTCATTGTTGTTCTAAAGTTATGGTCAGAATCCCCCAGTCATAAATCATAACAAATGTGTTTTTTCTCTTCTCATGTTACCGTGTAGCTGTCATGTCTAGGCCATTTAGAGATGTTGTGGCTTTAGTCCCTGCTTTCATTTGTATGTCTTAAATTTGAATAATCTTGTCATTGACATGTTTTATCACTTTTATGATGTTGTTGTTGAATGGGTTTCCCACAGTCTGAAACAGTACAGTGAGCAGAGTAACTTCAGAAGAGCTCAACAGGCCGGGGATCACTTTGCAGAGCCATGCTGGTCATAAGGGCTTTGTGGTTTGAGTGGCTCTTCTTGTGTCTGTCTGGTTAACTGAAAGTGATGGGCTCAGATGATAGGGGCAACTATAAAACTCAGCATGTTGAAAAGCAACTGGTTTGCATTAACCCATTGAATTCCAGTGGTGAGATTAGAGGTATCTGACAGAAATGCTGTATTGTCATTTTCCTTATTTTTCACTAAATTTTTTATAATACACCATAATGTATAGGAAAATATAGGAATACGTGGTTTAAAACAGTTTTTACTTAATTCATTTTAATCCCAAATGTTGGTCTCTACTGAAAGTTTGTAATGTCCTTTGTACATAAATTTATTATGCACAAAAATACTCCTTTGTGTTATTATATCAAATAAAATATACAAATAAAATCCCTAGAGAAAAGAGCAAGACCCTCTCAAATTTTTCCTCCGTCCCTTGAGGACAACATAAATATTTCCAACTGTCCCCTGCAGAAAGTCCCAGGCAGTCCCAGACAACTGCTCAAATCTTATCAAGATGTTTTACTCCTCACCTCTGTCCTTTTTCTCTCTTCTCCTTTGTTTTTTTATTCTTTGTACGTTCCTCTCCCTCGTCTTGAGTTCTTCCCCTAAGCGTCCTTGTCAGTGTCAGGCTCAGCTGATGGTGAAAAGAGGCGAGGTCAATAGTTTGTCTCTCTGTCTTATAAATAATGTGAGTCACCAGCTGACAGAATGAGCTTGGATGGCTGCAGCCGGGATAAAATAGCTGGGATATTTTCTTAACCGCAGAACCACCCCCTAACTTCCCATCTCGACTTGTATAATGTAGGTGACAAATACTTGTCTGACCTTGCTGCTCATGCTTTGTTGTTAAAGGGAGTTTTGCTTTGGCGGTTTCCTGCATCACTACTAGCATTTTAGCTGAGCAAGGACATGTGTTTTTTTTTTTCCTGTTTTTTTTTTCCTGTAATCACATTACCCTCCACATGTGTTTTGGTTTAGAAAGTCAAAGTGTGCATGGCTGTAAGAGAAGACTAGGAATGCACACGTAAAGAAGCTGCTCTGCACATGTGCTTTCTTCAGTGTTTGAACCAGTAAAAGCAGTGTGATGGAGTTTTGCATGTTAGGATTTTCTGCATACAGGCATGAACATGTCTGCAACTGTTTGTGTTTACAGATGCCATGGGGTGCACTGTACATGCTTCATTTGGTCTAGAGTGTTACAGTCCAGTGCTAGCTGCCGCAGCAGGAGCTCACTGTAACTGAGAGACCCGGGGGAGAGGGGCGGTGAGGGGGTGTGGGTGAAAGATTTCCTGTGCTGCCTATGATTCTGGGGTGAACACCAGTGTCAAGTGTAGGGTTACAGCTCAGTGCAGTATTTGTCAACGCATAAATGCACATTCACTTGTGGCAGTGATTTTTTTTTTTTTTCTTCAGTTATATTGAAAGGCTGGTGCTCAGGGAGTTTACAACTTATACGTATGCACCATAATTGTTGCCAGCCATCCATGTGAACAAGGTTATAAAGCAGTAAATGCAATCCAGTTCAGTTCCAAATCATATAATATCAGGCTATAGCCTATAGAGGGAGTTGTGAGGCTCACAAAGACACATATTGTTTAGTTTCTTCTTTTTTCTTTTTCACATTCGAAGTTTACTGGGAAAGTTTGTACTATAAATTGGGGTCAAAATATTATGTCGACAACATGTTCTGAATGTTAACTTTGATTTGTTTTAGAGAAATTGCCCATCCCCACTGTGTATAATTTAAGAAATAAACTGATCTATGGTGCAGATCAACATTTCAGTAACAAGCAAATGAATCCATGCACAAAAAGGACAAATATAAATGATGAAGGCAAAATAAGAAAATGTGTTCTTGTTATGTAGAGATAACAGAGCGTTGCATAAGAGTGAGCAGCAGTACAAACATTTCTCAATGTTCATATACAAGATAAAGAGGAATAAATAAATGTGAAATTGTATTTGCACATATACTCGCACAGCATTCTAATACAATCAGTGTCATCAATCTGAAAAATGTGTTAGCAGCAGTCTCGTCTAACAGCAGCTCTTTTAGACATATCGCTCTCAGCTGCAGAACACCGTCTCTTTTTCTGAGGGAAGTGCTCCCAGAGCCGAGCTTGGTGTCTGATTGAACATCTTCTTTGCTCTCTGTAACATTTTAGCAACAGAGTTTGAAATGCCACTCCAGCTCCAAATTGACTCTTCAGGGTTTCTGCACTCTTTCTATCTGTCATTCAGCATTAAGCTGAAGGGAGAAACCCAGGATCCATGCTCACTGCCTGGACTCGGGAAATTTAAATGGATTCACTAGAGCAAAATATATGTCATTTTTTGTCTATTCACATTACTTAATGAGCAGATTTATTCTTGATTCAACGTTGTAGGTTCTGTGCAGGGCAGAGGCTCATGGAAATGTGAGTTTTAATGTCCTCATTTTGACTTTATTCTGTGACAATGCACAATAATGAACATTTCCATAAAGTTGTTTTCAAATTTGCATAAGGTATGACTAAAAATGTGAGTTTTGGAAAATAGACCTTTAAAAGTCCTTCTAAAGTGCTGTAAATCCCTGCACACTCATCCAACTGTGGGGCTAAATGACTATTGAACTTGCAAAAGAAACATTTGCTAATAACAGTCATCACTATGGATCCACATAATGGTTATGGTCATATATTTTGTACTTGTAAGTCTGGGCTTGTGCTCTGGTTGCACATTGTGGATCATGTTGCACGATTCACACTGTGCCTCATTTGATTACAGGCGCCAGAGAATAGGGTCAGAGGCAGATCTGATGACCATGCAGTTCAGGAGACTACAGTGTTTCCAGGACACCCAAAAGAGTCTCTGTGTATGGCTCTGTGCATAAAGAATGGTCCAAAGGGTGATTTAAATAAGCTGGCTGTGATCCGTCTAATTGCTCCACACTCTCTGTAATTACAGCTTTGGGAACACTTTTGCTCGAGACTTGCTATTGGAAACATTTGGCACTTTTTAAAAAACATTTTTAACATATTCTCTCCCAAAGTAATATTTCTATTGCCAGAATAACTTTAGTTTTAGTGAGAGAATTTTGCAGGGAGTTTGTGTTCATCTGAGATAACTGTGCATAAACCTATAAAGATTGCCTTCATAAAACAGTTGTTATTCCTTTTCACTGTCCAAATCTGTGTACAACATCTTAAAGTCCACACTTACAGTAATCTGATTTGATGCTTTATGACAAATTAATAAAATTAAATTGGATTGTCCAATTTTAAAACTTTCTGCATTTGCTGTGCAGTGTGTATGTATGTATAGTGTATATGTATGGATCTATGGCTGAATGCTCCAGTAGACATGCAGGCAGCTGTGGGTTAGGGGTGAGTGCATATTGTCACTATCCTCCCAAGAGACCCGCTCCAGGCTCGTAGTGTTAGTAATCGACTGATTTACGTACACACTGTTGCCTAACTTCCCTCTGCTCAAGGGAGCTACTGCTGTTGTGGCTCACTGACTCTGGAGCTACGCATAAACACATGGACACACCTTGGTCTAAGCAGGTGTCATGTACAAGTGGCACCTTAAACATTGTGTTGTTCCCTTTGGTGGTGTCTTTTGGTGTGGAATATTTTTTCTTTTCTAGCCCTTTCTTTCAACCGGAAGGTCTTACTTCCTTTATAGGGGTGAGCTGTTCCAAAGCAAGTTAATGACAGAGGCATGACTGAAGCAGAATTGTACCCTCATTAAAGAGCCTGCAAAAGAATGAAAAGACCAAATGTGTGTGTTTGTAATATACACTGCTTCAGTGTTTATTCATGCAAAGTAGCCAAGTAATTTTGGCAATTTTGTTGCAGCAGCGTTATGTAAAGACCTTGTGTGGCATGCAATACTAACACTACTCACCAGTCAGGACTTCTTTCTGTCCTGTTTCATTCTGCCTAATTATAACACAGACAGAATGGGCATATTGGAAGAACAAATAATTACAAATTTGCTAGAAAGTTGTTTTAAAGGGGGTTTGTGCCACTCCAACAGCTCACATGTATCACAGTGATATCTATTTAGGGTTCTTTATTAAACACCACCACCTGTTTATGAGCAGTATCAGCCACATGCAACCCATTTTCTTTAGCCTTGATTCTTCTTGGCAGAGTACAGTAAGCGTTCAAACCGTGCAGACTGTTTTCCCTCTATCTTTGGCAGAGACACTGTGCAACATTTGAAGTTCCTGCACTTGAGGTGATGTTTGTTCTCAGATTAATCTAAGCCTGGTGGCTTGCGAGATGCCGTCAGATTGTTAACGATGGCTGTGTCATGTATTCACAGCAGGGTGGATAAAACACGTGTCTCAATTTGTCATTGTGCGCCAGCGGCGGCTCACTCAAAGCTGCCTCTCAAAAGAGTCTGAATCAATCAGTTTGTCTTATCTGATGCCCCTTCACTCTTAAGTAAGAAAGAGCTGCAGTGATTTCACAGCTGGATTAATCTCATCTGTCACCGCTAAAGCCCTCTGTTAAATACACTTGGTATGCACACAGACTTCGGGCCATTCTTCCACTAATAAGAGTGTATTACACAGTAGACTGGTGCAAATAACACACTTCTGATTTATTTCAAAATGGTACAGTACGCTTAACAGAAAGAAGTACATCAGTTGCCTTTAGCTATTTGTTTACTCTAATTATAGGTCGGCCCTCAAGACAAATCTACAAATGCATAATGAATAAGTGTTTACCTACACTACACTTAATATTGATTTTTATTAAGCTGTTTATTAGCTAACACTATAGTGAGGTCAGTGCTTTATGGTAAGGTCAGGTTATTGATTTTTATATAGAAATTATATAGAAATTAAAACTACAGAAGAGGAACAGTACTGAATGTCTTTGGAAGATTTGTAATCCATATTTATTTATGGATATTAGTATATAACTGCAGTACATTATCAATATTGATTTTGACCTTCATCACAGTTAATAACAATGTCCATTACTAATGTGTGTTTAGCAGTAGGCTAATGCACAAGGGTTCAGTTTACAAAAGACTCAGAAGACCTTTGTTGCCATAGAAACTAAAACTGACAATTTGTTGGTCTTAAAGGGACACTGTCACTTTTCAAGATGTAGGCTATACCTACTCTGAGCATGCTCCAGAGCCATCAAAGACACCATCACAGTGTAACGCATGTAAACAAAAGAACACGACAGTGTTTACAATGATACTCACACATTTGTCGACAAACAAAGACACACATTTTGGGTCATGCTGCCCCTGGTTAACTTAACAAACAAAAACACCAGTCCAGTGCTGCTTATGTGTCAATGTGCTCCCTAGAAGGCACAGTTGTCACTTTATGTGCTTCAAATTTGTGAACAGGGAGATAATGGGGAAATGGCACCACTCAACTGGTCAACAAGTAAAACAATTCTATTGTAAAAAGTTACTAAACAGCTTTTCCAATGTCTGGTGTAATTATTCTCCTCTGAAAAGACTTCTCTGTTCTGCCAAAGCACACAGTGTGCACACAGACTTAAGAGTGGATGTCAGAACAGCCTCATTTGTCTGGTGCAAGCTGAGTGGCCTACTTGGCAGCTGAATAGGAGGTGACCTATTACAGATAATACATGTGCACCTCGAGGCACTCATCTGTTGCAAATGTTTGGAGGCAGCCCTGTGGCACTTGAACACATCACTCAGTCAACACAAGTCTCATTCCTACAGCTTGAAAGAAAATCAAAGTTGGAGAAATATCAAAACTTGGCAGTATCAACTGGGTATTACAAGTGTTGTTGGATGCTGTAAATAGGTTACAGCAGATGATGCTGTTTGTGCAAATGCATTGTGGAAATCTGTGCTTTATTTACTGCCTGTTACTGTGATTGCTGTATTGGATTTTAGTGGCTCCATAAATGGGAAAAAAGCTAGAATGTGACTTGTGGAAAAAAGACTGGCTCTTGGATTAAATAGCCAGTAGACATTTATGTATTTGATTTAGTGTATATGCCTGCACATTCTGGAGGCTGTGCTGTGTATCCAGTATCACTCCCCTGTTGATGTTCATCTTCAGTCTATAGCTTGGCTTGTTCCTTTTCTCATACTGTACAGTTATTGCACTGTATGCCAGGATTGATATAATCCTTTATCGACCATTCTGCCGAGTATTCTGTATAATCCATTTGTGCCTCTTGCCCGACCTGGCCTGCCCACATCGGATGTCTACATCATAAGACACAAGGAGGTGATTATTGTTGAGGAGGTAGATTGTAGTTGAAGGCCAGGGGTGACTCAGGGGCTGTGGATGAATCAAACACAGAGGTGGGAGCACTGAGTAGAAAGAGACAAGAAGGAAATGAACAGCAAAGGCCAGGGTCTTAAAAAGAGGATGGAGCTGCAGGACACGGCATATAGCAGTCTCAGTAATTTGTCTTTTTTGGCAAGTAAATGGAATGTATTTTTTCTTTTTTAATATCAGGCATGGGCAATGGCTAAAAATAAATCCCACTGACATGCTATGACAAGCCACTCTTGATGAATCTAAAGAAACATGACACATATGCTTAATGTGGAAACCATTCTTACCAACAAAACTGTAACAAAACAGTCCCTGTTCTTTGGCTTAGGCTTATAGGAGTAGCATTAAGTTAAAAAAAGGGATCATACCTCTAATGCCCAGTGTTGGTAATGTATAACTGTATTGCTTACAGCTTTGTGAGTCTGTGCCTTTTCCATGGCACTTGATAATGTGTATCATCTGGAAAACCCTTTTTTTGTATAATCAGATGTATTTTTTTCCAGAGTATGCATGTGATGTTTATACTGTACAAAAGCAAAGCACTTTTACACCTCCGCTAGGCCCTTGTGTCTGCTTGTTCATAGAGGCAATGTAAAAGCTTTAGCTACAACCCAAACTCTTTTTGTTATATTACTATACATTTAAATGTGTTAAACAAAACTGTGCAATAAATCACAGTTGTTGATGTGAGAAAGCATTAGTGGTTTATACTTTAAAATACAGAGTACCACCCAGCCAGAGGAGCATGGGAGTGAGCAGCCAAGTCCTGCTCTGTGTGTGCAGTGTGCGGGAGCCCTGCTGCTCGGCTGCCTGCCCCGCAGCCCAACATCTGCTGAGTGCAGGAAGCATTTGGAGGATAATTAAAAGCACTGGCTTCCAACTCATTTCCCACCTCCCATGGCTAAGCAACAACATGCTGCTCAACGACAAGAACTGCAATTATTTCGGGAATTAAGAAGAGAAATCAGGACTACAAATATCAAATGTGAGCAACAAGCAGATGTTTTCCCCAACGTTCTAGTCAAATGCTTTCTTTAGTGTCTTTGCTGTGAGGATTTTATTAGTCACAAGCCTATAGAGGTCAAAGTGAAGGGTGTGTTGTCTTATAAGAACACTGCTCTCTTGTTTAGCTGCCTCCAAACATGCACTTGACAGTCTGTGAGGCTAGATTTAGTGATCTGTGAAGGCAGCTCCAACTGACTCAAGGCGGTAAAGATCTGCATTTTTTACCCTTCACCAGTTCTTTTCAAGGAGACGCTCAGTAAAACGCTCTATCACAGTTAAGGGGGTTGTTAGCACGTGCTTTGAGACCAGAGGAAGTGAAATATCACATCACCTGTAATGAGCTTTGAGTTGCTTGGATGGCAATAATGAGTGGCTGTGAGTATGAAGTGCTGGCTCCTACTGGAATGTTAATACAGTGTGGTTCAACAAAGGCTCACGGCTATGCTTTGTCTTCCCAGCAAACGGCAATACGAAGAGAAACTATAAAACTCTGATTTCATTTTTAGAAGGGAATAAAGGAGAATGGGTACTTATCACTTCCTGCCACAGTTGAAAGCCGAAACTATTTATTGGATGGGAGCCATTTTCTGTAGACATTCCTCAAATGAACATTCACAGGGTTTGCCCGTTTGAGGAGATATTATTGCGTATTCCTTTGAAAGTCACTTGTTAGTCTTTCTCTTTTAAATAGTAGTTTTGTTCTGGATCATTCAGAACACCCCCCAGCTCTGAGTTAAGTCGAGCCCAGCCCTACAGCCTGCCTTCTTTGTGGGGTACCAGTCATGTGAATAGGGCCCAGAAAGGAGAGCCAGCTGTCCTTTTCCTGCCAAGTCATGTGCAAGTCACAAAGCGGCAGCAGCACTTGAAAGCAAAAGCAATAATCAATTTTGCAGAGTTTGCCACTGAAAGGCTTGTTTTGTTCTCCATGCCTGACGATTTAGGAGCTAGAGGCCAGCAGTGGTGTTTGTCGTTTTAATGGAATACACTGTGCTCCATTGTCCACAACCCCACGCAGCCATGCAAAGAAGACAATTTTGGGATTTGTCTATTATCATTGTGCATTTTAGGACTCCAAATTACCAGTCACCATGTTCTGAGCATGTCAGTGAAGAGGATTGTTTACCACCCACTCTTCCAGGTTATGACATTGGAAAAAAAAGAAAAAAGTCTGAAAACTGTCTGTGCTTTGACAGCGCACAGAGCAGAGATTTTCAGCAGGGCAGACAGAAACCAAAGCTCTTTTGTTAAGCTGGTATCTGTAAGTATTTATGGCTGCCACAATTGGCTTTTGTTGGCAAACACGGGGGGGAGTCGGGGTGATTTGCACACTGGCTTTTTAAAGTCTTTTGTCAGGGCCAGAAGAGCATCAGTCAAGCACCGCTGCTGCCGGCTGCAGTGACTAAGATGGGCTAAAACACAGCTTTGCTGTTTCCCCTGGACATTGTTTATAGGCTGAGGATAGTGTCTGGGAGCTTTACTGAAAGACTTGTGTTGAATGAGACTAGGACACACCAGAATAAGGCATTTGTTTACCTAAACTCCGTCTCTGTTGGATCAGTTCTTATAGTGTCACAGCTATAAACTTATACCGATTGGATTTACTTTGTTTTTCAAACACAGCAGATTTAAATGCAAAGTACAAACAGTCCAACTATCCATATAAAGCTGCAATTCACTTCTAAATGTCAGTGGTGCACTAAAACTGGATTTCCGGGTGAGAACAAAACCAGTCTAATGTCCTAACCTGTTAAAGAAAAGTACAATTAAAAAAAAGTAAAATTTACTATAGTTTGGCTGTTTTTTCCCTCTCTTCTGTGAGCTGTGATTGAGCTGTGACCATGTAAACAAAGGTGAAAAGTGGAAATTTATACCCTTTTAAAAGTTTATTGAAATGTTCTATCAGGATATAGGTGAGGATTCTGTGTAAGAAAGGGTAATGTCAGTAAGTAATTTCATTTGATCAGATATTCTGCCTAGTATACATGAAATAAAGCCTCGATGAATTTCTCTGTTAAGCAATGCATCTTTTCACAAATCCATCATTAAATAAACTTTCAACAAGTTTTCAAAAAGATTTTTTCAGTACGTCCGTATACATTGTCATTCTCCTCTACGAGCTGCAGAGACACTACAGTCAACACCATGTAACGCTAGTCAAAGGTCTCACTATCAAAGCAGTATCAATTGTACTCTGTTTGTAGTGCCACTTTCCAGTATGTTAAAAAGGTACCTAAGAATAAGTGCTATTGTGAAAGCTACCCACATTTTAATCACATGTTTGTGTTCTGGAGGCTACCCTGCTACACTGTGTCAATGAAACCCAAAATCATCTCATTGCAAAGTGAAAAGCATATCTGGCAAAAGTTAATCTAACATCACACTGTGCACACTGTTGCAACTAAATCTTAAAATGTAATTTGTGGACCATTTAGTATCTTTTCTAGTATCTGAGTTCTTCTGCTGCCAAGTGGCTGTGAAGCATTCATTGACCCATAACCCATGTCTTCCATTTACCCACTACAACAGCATGTGCATTGTCTTTGTGACATAGCTTTTCCCAAAGGAACGAGAAGGGGATCGCAGAGGTTGGTATCTCAGTGAAGGTTGTCTCCCGGTCCTCCTGTCCTCCAGACATCTCCCCTGCCCCTGAGGCCTTCTGGCCAACCACAAGCCACCAACCACAGACTGGCAACAGCACCACCTCAAATACCAGACTCCTTTGCTGTGTCGTGTACGCCCTTCCCCTTGCCTCAATAACACTTGGGTTCAATTAACACGTGGCCTGACCTTCTTGCACTGTCGTGTCCCTTGGTAGATAGCCGGGATTGTGTTCGGCTGCTCAGGCCCTGAAGATTTCCTATTAGTGGGATGGAATGAAAATACACTCAGCGGCTCACAATGGCTCCATTCCAGGATGTGCCATGTACAATAAAGCTCAGCCAGGCCTCAATATGATGGGCTCTGAGGAAGCCTCTTTGGAATGTAGTAATTGAGCGAGGGGGTGTAGTGGAAAAATGTTGCCATTGCAGGAGCATGTTTTTTCCTGTTGTGCACACTTGTTTTGAAAAATGAATCTACTGGTCAAGAACAAAATGCGGCCTCACCAATCTCCACTTGTTTTCATGTTCTTTCGGAGAGTTATTTTGAAAAGCAATTTAATGAAAGCTTTTGACTTTTGCTTTTCCCCTTTTTGCTATCCATCATTGGCAGGCAGTTCTTGTTACAGTGAGACAGTTGTAAAACACAAGTGTGCCATTAGAAATGTAGTCTGACATGTTTGCATTGAATCCCACAGTGGAGTTGACTTGCACTGAGTTCCTATTTCCAGTTGCCTAAACATATTTGGTTTTGCGCAGCAGATGCTACATACTCTCTACAAACCTGCTGAAGCGCTGCACCGCCTGCAGACTGTCAAAAGCAGCTCGGTAAATCTCCAAATATACGGCGGGCTCCTTTTGACTTGCTCTCTGCCGACTGCTGATTTAGTGAAATGCATATTTATGTCTTGTGTTGAATGAGTTAGCCATCCGTCTTCAGGTTCAGGAGCTCAGCTGGTCCTGCTTAGTGATTCTGCTAATCCCCTACCTGCTGAGTTGACCTTTTTATAAACCAAACGCAGCTTCACTGAAGCAGGCTGAAAATAATATTTTACTGCTCTTTTCATTTTGACAAACCTCTTACAAACTCTCTCTGGGAATTACTTATACGTATTGCATAGTACATTTGCCTTTATTTTTTAATAGTTTAAAGCAGTGCTTCTCAAACATTTTTTGCCGTGCCCCCCGTCTTTGGATGCCCCCCTAGTCCACTCACGAGTTATATAAGATAACAACATTCAACTTTTTAATAAAAGTAACTTTGATTGTGTCACTAAATTAGAAATGTGCTTTAAAATTGCATTAAAGTAACATAACAATACAACAGTCCAAACTGCACGCCTAAAAAAAAAATCTCATTTGAAATGTCATGCATGAGCCTTACAATAGTGTCATTAGACAGGGGACTGGTCTATCACAGACAACACCATATCGATGGCTGTGGGGAGTATGAGCTCTTTAGCGATCGTATGTGTTTTTTCTGCCAACAGCCACTTTATAGGGCGCTAACTGTGCCGCGTTGTTTATGGTAGCTACCTTTTGTAAAATTGCTGTTTTTGCCATCTGGATTTGTAGGCTCTCTGCCCGGAGCATGACTGTCCCAATGGAGGCGCGGTATGTTTGGTGTTACCTTAAAAGAGCCCGTGTTGCAGCACCACTCAACAGTTTTTCCTGTCCCACCCAAAAAAGGTTGGGGCTTTGAGAAGCATTGGTTTAAAGAATAGGATAAAGATGAGATTCCAGAGGTTTTATCACATTATTTATATTTGCTGTGGCTTGTGCATGAATCCAGGTTTAGGCTGTATCAACTGCACATTTTATATATTGTGTAGAATTAGGTTGGATAATCATCTAATAAAATTATGTCTCCAATATAAACTAGCAGCCTTACAGGCCATCCTAATTCTTTTTATATTGCATTATATATGAAGAATTAGTCTGGTTCCTTTGATTTGACTTTGATTTCATAGAAAAGGAACCCATGGACACAGATTAATTTACCCATATGAATGTAGCTGGATACAGTAGACATACAATCAATCTGAATTCAGTTGTGATTGCTTTATATTGTCGCTTTTAAAGTCCATTGCCAAATACAGTGCATGCAACAATATAGTCAGTCAACATGGCAGACTCATCTCTATTCAGGCTTGTTTTAGTTTGCTATAAATACATATGTGTGTACAAAGAATACATTGTTCTTGTGTAAAACATAATATGAATATTTGTGTGTTATGAGGAACAACGGTTGACGTAGGGCTTACATAAGCACAGACTATTAAAATGACTTTTTAGAGATCTTTAGGCAACTGGAGAAAAACTGTGCGACTCTGCATTTTACTGAATGAGTCAGCAGTGTGTGAATTGTTAAAGGGATAATTCTGTCTGATAATAGAAGAGAGGATCTGCTATATAGGTTATTTTATATATTAATAACTTGATTTAGGTTGTGGTTAGGTAGTCTTGCATTGTGCAAAACAGTGTTGTAGGAGGAGTAGCCATCTCTCCACAGACTGTTCTTTGCACTGGGGTCAATCTGTGCTTAAACTACAGTCCTGCAGCTGTATTTGTGCAGCAAATAAGACTGCGCTATGTAGACATTGAGCAGATGCACTACTCAGAGGGACTCCATGGAGTCAGTTGTGTCTCACTAAAATCAGAGGCTACTAACATACCTTCTGTTTAACACAAAGATCTTCATAAAATTCTTATTGCTTATTGTTCAGATACGCCTCATGCTTAAGTCAATAAAAGATTAAATACTTAATTGTTTTCATCAGTTTTGTCATCATTTGTCATTTTGAAAAGACTCTTGACATTTATTGAAAATGCTGTTGTATGAGAACATTAACTGTAAACACAAGGTGATTTCTTTGTTGAAACTGACTGATCAGTTAGTCTCATCAGTTGTACACTCTTAACACTCTGTAAGTCTGGCAGGACGTCTTTTAAGGGAAATTGGAGTTGTACGTTTGTTGATGAAGCCAAAGTCATCCAGCTGTTGGGTGTGAAGTGGTTTATTATGGAGGTGGGTGGCAGTGAGGAGGAAGGGAGAAACATCCCACGGGACTCATCCTGTGGCGGCTCAGATCTTGTCTCTGCGCAGCCTGGCTCTGGATAATAAAACCTTTACAGCCATTAACAGAGTGACTTACAGTGGGCTGCCTCCTAATGCTGGGTTTGTCTGGGGCTGTGCTAAGGATGTGCAGCATAAGCCTACTGCAGCTGAGCTCCTACAGCTGCCACTTAAAGAGATGACCACTGACCCGCTGACCCTACTTTTGTACGATAGATGTGTTAGCCAGATTCCTTGCCTTGCCTTTATGAACGCTGCCATAGACTAGGTTTCCCAGAAATGGTCAATGTTGATGATGTATACTGCGTTCGTAATAAAAAGAGGCGTCAGGATTTTATTTCAGATTCACTTTATTTTCTTCTCCCTGCATTTACACAAAAAATGTGGATATGTAATAGATAGGTACAGTATGTAAATACATAATCCAATCATGAAAATATTTCTGTATGCAACTGAATGTTGGTTTATGGGAAAAGTCAGACATGTCTGGCAGACATGTCTGGCAGTAATAATGGTTCTTGTCTTTGTACACTTTTTCAAACTCGGCTCAGCTTTTGTTGCCACACTACAACTAGACTTTTCAGGATTGGATCATGTTTTAGTCTGTAACTTGTATTTTTGTAAAAAACTGATGCTGTATAATGACACTGGCACATGTTTGCCACCTGACTTGTTTGTTGGAGGAAACATAAATAATGCATGTCTAGTCGTTACCTTATTATTAAGCCTGAAGCTTCAGTTTGATAAAAACACTATGGATAAAGCCTGAGTTGTACTAGTGTCACATGAGAAAGTGAGAAGTGAGGATTTCCTGCAACTATTGCATCACTGAAAGTTAAAAGGGAAGCTGCCAAGAGTGAGGGTAAAACTGTCAAGTTTAAATAAAATATCTGACATCAGTCTGAGGGCCACAAGCAAACTGGTCTCTACAGTGAGAAAAGCAGTTATGTGAGTACAGCTGTCATTTATTGATTAAATTTCTAAAATATAACGTTGCTACAACTCTCATACTCTCCTTCCTCCCAGAGTCAGGCACACGAACACCAAATGTTGTTAATATATTGTAAGTATTTCTAATATACTTGTACAGAGTAGAATCCATGTAAGATTTGAGGAGTTTGTTCATTATGCAGCAGGAGTACATGCAACATTTATTATGTTGAAAACTGGATTTGTAATACACTTGACAAGATAACACAATCATTTGGTGAGTATAAATGATGTACTTTGTCACAATAAACATCAGTCAGCTCTGTGCTTTGTGTTAGTGGATTTGACAAGGAGCCAAATTAGATACAGCTTTGAACAGATCGCCTTAAGGATAGACCCACTGTACTGTACAGCTGTTAGGATAACATCTAATCGTGTTGAATGTCTTATCACTTCCTTTTCGCTGATCATTATCAGATCTGTCAGAGTTTAGTGTCCCAGTGGTGGTGCAGTAACAACACACCACAGTGCTTGTTGGGGTTTCCATTGACACTACAGCGATTCCACTTAAGTCAACTCCAGCTTGTTTCACACATGGATTGTTTTAATTATGTCCCACTGTTCCTGTTTATGTTCAATATATGTGAGACATTAGGGCAGCAGAAAATAATCCGAGAATAACCTGAGACTTAATGTAAAGGGCTGAGGGGAAAGCCATAGATTCATGTCTGCTCGTAATACTCTTTGAGATGGTTTCCTCTGTGTACTCTATATTTAACACCAGCATATAAAATTTTCAGCAAGTGCCTTGATTGCTTACATTGTGCAGGGCTCTCATCTCCTTTAGCAAAGATGCCTTTTCCGCGACATCATGTCCCTCGACGTGAATAAGATATGATATGGCAACGGCTTGTTGAAAATGAGGAAGAAAAAATGTCAATTGAGGATGTGGGCAGTTTATCTTTAAAAAAAACAACATAAAAAAATGCAAAACAGAAGTACTTTTAATTTATGAGATAATATAAGAAACTGTTGATTTAACAATACTATAGAGTATCAGCCTTGAATGTGTCATCACACCCTCGTTTTTCCTTTCACAGCACTCACTAAAGCAGTGCACTGAGTATAAATTATATCAATAATTTTAATATACTGTATTTAATTGCTTGCTGTAGCAGTTGTTTGATGTTTAACCCACATAAGCCACATTAATGCTACTGGTCTCAAACGTTGTGCAGATCAGATTTGTTCATATGATTTGTTAAATGTGGTTTTCAAACCTGGTCTGTATAGGCCACATTACATTTTGATATTCATATCATCCAACAGACCTGTTGCTGTCACTTCAAACCTACATATGTCACATTTCTTTTGTGGAGATTGTGGTACATTATACAATAGCTTTATATACAATAAAAACATTAAATTCACATTTTATTTTCTTTTTTACACAAGTTACCGTCAAATATCTTCATCACTTAACACTGTTATTTTGTAGAAGTGATAAAAACAGGTCTGGGCCACTTTTCCTTGGAGTATAAACAGTTTCTCCCACACAAAAGATGAAAGTTTGAAATTGCAACACTCAGCACCACAGCTTTCTTCACAGGAAACAAACCAGAAGCATGTTGCTTTTCTTGCCTTTTGTTTCCTTTAGATGTTGCCAGCATTGAAATATAAAACTGAAGTCTTTAGAACAAATGAGGTCTTTACACAGAGGTTTGGTCTATAACCCTTTATTAGTCATTTTCTCCACAGTAGTTTTATTGTAGTGATTTTCCTACTTCCTGCACCCTGGCTTTACTGTGCCTGTCCCACTGCAGCTGGTTTGATACGCTTATACCATCTGATATGACTGATTTAATTACACTGGAGCAAACGGGAAGATTCTCACGGTTAGAATTTTATGATTGACAAGTCAATGTTGGTTTCTCTGTCAAATATAAATCTCCTTAAACTTATGGCGTTGACATTTTTTTAACCACAGACACATTTTATGAAACTACAGCTAAATACAAGCTAAGTAGCTAATTTCATGCTTTGCTCAGGTGATGCATTTCCACTGCCCAGTGTGGCTGAACTGAGAGTAGAGTGTGGTTTCCACCAAAGCTGCTTAACACTAGGAGCAGCACAACAACAGTCATTACTCTCTCTGTCTGTTTGTCTCTTTCTCCCAGCGGTTGACAAAAAGCCACAGGAAGCCACTGTCTGCCTCCTCTGGACCAAAGTGAGCCGTGCAGGAAGTAGCCATCAATCCGTCCTCATTTCCTCTGCTCTGGTCGCTCTCTGCTGCTTTTGGACCACGCTCTCCCTGAGCTGCACGCCATCAATAAGCTCTAATGATAGGAATTAGCGATGAACCACTGGACGCTGACATTAGGCAAATCAACAAGATGCTTGTTCCTCTATTTAATGCTTCATGACATGCTGCAAGGGCAAAAGAGCTGCACAAGATTAGGAGCAGATTGAATTAGCTGTGGCTGGACAAGTATGAGAGAAGCCCTTAGTGGCTTGTGCGGTATGAGAGTACATGTGGTAAGGCTTAGAGATTTGAATGGCAGAGGAAACAGATTTGTGCTGAAAAGCCCCAAGTGGCTTGCAAAGCACATTTTTCCATGATCACCTCTTTGTCCTGACTCTAACAAAGGCAGGAAACATCACAAAATCTCTTCTTTTTTTCCTTTCAAAACTGCAAAGAGAAGCTGACATCTAAAACCTTTTAAAATATAGCTACAGCATGTCAAGTATCTGCCGCTGATCCAAGGGAAAGAGCAAGAAATAATGTGAACTAAAGTAGTTTTCAAAAGAAACGTTTTGATTTAATGTCCAATTAGGATTTATTGGCTGGCAACTATTCACAATTTAGAAAAGAAATATTCACTCAACCTACTGTAAAAAAAAAAAAAAAAATCACAGCCCATTTTGCACAAATTGATTGTCAATAATTATTAAGTAAACTGCCTGCACCTAAGGCACATCAATCAAATCAAGCAAGAATATACAGGGCTCTGGCAGTTATGCAGACGCACCAAAAGAAGAGAAATAAAAAGCCCATCATTTGTTACAGCACTGAGAGCATAAAGATTAACCTTTATGCGCTCAAATGATTAATTAGTAAATAATATTTAGCCTATGTCCATAGCCAGTGGGCTGCCCCTAGTGATTATGTCAGCTGTCCATCATCTAGTAGTGCTGACCCCACGATGACCTCTGGCTGGATATTGTAGGCTGCGTTAATAGAAGCACAGCGGACAAACAGTTTTTTATTCAGTTTGCTGGGTAATATCAGTGGGAGGAAAGGTGATGCCCTGAAGGCAAACTGTAGGAAACCTCTGTGTGTTTTTCCAAACTGGCTATATTTCGATGTTGCTGCAAGTGTGTTTTTGGCTTATCTATTTTGGCAGTCGTTTAGTCGTATTTTTTTGCTTTGTTCTTTGTAAATTGCCCATATGTGGAGCAAGTAGAAGTGGTTTTGTGGCAGCTGGAATTGATTACTCAAGATCGCAGCCTTTTCCTCGGCTAGTACTGTACAACTCTCATTCTCGCAAAAATATATAGAACAAAATGAGTCGGGGCTAAGCCAAGATAAGTTTTTATGGAAGCACTTCCGCCCAAAAAACATTTGCTTGGTTTGCCTCTGCCCAGACTAAAGCTTGTATCTCCCTAAAGACCAGTTAATGTTGGGGATGTGACATTGAATTACCATGCTTTTGGCATACAGCCAAATCTGCTTTATTAGCTTTAACGTAAATGGGTGGCAGAAAATATATGGAACAAACAACATGGAAACAGATACAATTGAAAAATGTAGGATTTCTTTATAAAAGTAAATTTTATTTAAGTATATATAAGTAATAAGTTACTTGAAGCAACACTATGTAACTTGTTAGCATAAAAATCCCAAACTTCAGTATATCATTCATATAAGTTTTGATGATTAGCTGGCGTGAATTGTTTTCTTGTGTTAACATATTGTCAAACAACCAAATCTTTCCCCACCAGTTATATGTCTGTTGAGGTTCTCAGTCATCTAGGACATAATGACGAAAAGGTTTTATCAAAGGCATCTGGACGTAGGTTTGAAGGAGAAGAAGGACTTTGTCAGTTCTGACTTTCCTGGTTTTCTCTTGCTTTACAAAAAAAAAAAAGCAAGCCTTTCAGTTTTCAGAGCGGCATTAAAGCCTTGTGACCCAACAATGATAGCCACACTACATTTAGTGTTACACATTCATTCTACTTCACATACAGTGATTGAATATCTCCTATAATCACACAATATATAAACCATGTAAAACCTGTAAATACACTCTGGTGTGTTATTTTAGATTGAAAAACCTTAACATACTTATACATACCAAATAAAAGAGACTTGGAGTTCTTTACTAGGTGCAAGTCCTGTAAAGTGTTGCTTTAAGGAAATGTACAATTTACTCCATACTACCCAGCTCTACCTGTGAAAAATAAGGCTATTCCTAGCCAAGCCAAGAGGTTTTCAGCATATTGCTCTGCTTTAAGCACCAGTAGCACTTCTGTATCCTGGCTCTTTGAACCAGCTGGGGCATGGATGAGAGACAAGAGTGTAATTGCCAAGGTGGAATGTGCGGTGCACCAATTAATGCCAGACTCCTTTGAAAGAGGAGTATTGAAAGGGTGGGGATGACTTTGGGCTGCCATTGTTGGCTTCTGATCGAGGGTTTTTGATAGAAGGAGGCTGAGCTGTTTGAAACATCTTACAGCATTAAGAACACCAAGAGCTTGAGGCGCTATGAGAGGCACTCACTTTAGTGATACTGCTGGCACATCATTCCCACTTTCTTCTATTTGAGTTTCATTATTAAAATAGGATAAGATATCATTATGTTTCATTTCAAGTCTTTTGACATCCTTTTATTGTTCATCAGAGGAAGCAGTCTTTGAACCTTTTTTTTTCCTGTGCCTTCTGTCTGTATCTCACTGTTACATCACTCACTTGCTTGTTGGCTTGGGTTTACATCTTACACCTTCAAAGGTGTTGTAGCCCAGTTTCCGGGCTTTCTCTTGCTTTACAATGAAAAGTCTGTCAGTTTTCAGAACAACATGAAAGCCTTGCAACCCACATCAGACAGTGATAGATAGCCACACACAACATTTGGTGTTACACATTTGCACCTTGCAGCTTTCAGTGATGGAATATCTCCTATAATCACACAATGTACAGTAAACATGTAAAGCCTGTACATACATCCTGCTGTGATATTTTAGATGGAAATCCTCCAAACACCACGTAGTAAACAAGTTTTCTTTTATATCTTTGCTCTCAGATGACTGATCTGGCGGATTCTCATTAAAGTCATTAAAAGTGCTTTGAAAATGACATCCAATATTAATCCTATGTTTTTTTCAGTCAGTGGCTTGGTAAGGTGTTTATTTAAATTAACAGCACCAGTGCAAAAGTGTATTAAGATTATTTTGTATTCAACTAAACAGTTCAATCTAACACTGCTAACACAAGAGTTACATCTATGAACAATATTTAAATTAGTAATGACTTGTTTTTCAAGGTTTGTGTTTTCCTTCACAGAGATCAGTTAGACTTTGATTTATTTTTGTCAGTATAAAATATTAATCCTATACACTGCGTAACATGATAGCTTTCTATTCCAAGAGTTTGTCAATGGAAAGAGGAATAAAAAATGTCTGGGACTAGCCTATCGAAGAGAAAGTATCCATGTAGCGTAAGCCACAGCAGTTGAAAAGACCCGTATCTGCTCCTCCTGGCTTCATGAGTCACTGCCTTGGAGCTGCGGTTTTAGAGCAGAGCAGTATTTAATATAGTTTGGTAATTGTTAAAGAGGACATTCTGACTCTAGTTTATAGAGTTTTCCTCTATTATGGGCTTTTAGTGAGTTTTTTTTATTTTTATAAGCAGAGATACATAATTTGTTTCCTGTAATGTCAGAGTCAAAAACCTAAATGTTATAGGCAGCACTGTGGCAGAGCATTCCTGTCTGTGTCTGTGTAGGTTTCCTCCAGGTACTCCAGTTCCCCCCCCCCACTAAAGACAGGACTCCACAGCAAAATAGATTTGTAATCTCAGTGGGATTTTCCTGAATAAATATTTTTTTAAGTTTTTCAAGAAAAGTTTATTTCCTTTCTAAGACACTGGTGTCCAGAGCCCTACTACATTTAGCATTTACATGTGGACAGCGTGTGTACAAGTACGATTTTATGAGCACAAATGTTAAATTAGGGTGCCATGTAAAATTGTTTTTACATGGCTGGAGGAACTCATACACCATGGCCCAAAAAGTTGACAAAGATCTAGATAGCTTCTTAGGCTTTGCATTCCTCCTCTTACGCTGCATGGAGCAGTCGAAACACTGGGCTTCTGGAGACAAGGCCATGTTCAGAAGAGAAAGAGGAAATCTTCAAAGAAAGGATTTGCATGAAAACATTGACTATATTGACTATACATATTTAAAATGCAGCATGATGTGTTGACTCTTGCCTTGGGATGTGGCCTCAGCTTTGTTGTGTAATTCATTCTAAAGCCTAATGTGTTGATAAAAAGAGGCTAATGGTGTTGCTAAAGCCATTTGCACTACATCTGTTACAAAGCCAAATCAGATGCAGTCACATTTCTCAATTTTCTATCATGATTACCGATTGACACATCCAAATATAAATGTAAATATATCCAATTATTCACATTGAGCTGCTCATTTGTTTTTGCCAAGATGGGTGTCCGTAAAAGCCAGCTCTAATCTGGCAGCACTGTAATTAAATTTTATTCAGGCTAAAAAAGTCTGGTTCTTAAGTTGTGTCGCTTTATACATCTCAATAGTTGTGTGTGATCTGAACAATAGTGACATGACGCTGATTAGAGAGCTCTTATAAAGAGAGCTGTATGCTTTGCTGATTCCTTTTGTTGTCATTAAATGCTCCATTATTGCCCTGCTTCAGAAAGATTTTCATTTCTCTTCTCTTTTATGGAGCAAAATGCCTGTGGCCTATTTTCAGCTAATGTACTCTAGGGTACTGGAGGTCTATTGTGTTCTGGGCAGACAATCTTTTTAGTTACACAGCCTTTTGCGTTGATTATAAAGCTTCTACACACAGCGTATGATTAGTTGTCATTGCAAACCAGCTGGGCTTGATATCAACAGGAGAGGACACACATGGAAACCCATCATGTGAGGGGAAAACTCTCAAGGTTTCCTTCCCAAGCGTTGCATTCCCCCAGAGTTTAAAACCGATAACATATCAACTTCACTTGCCACATTATGCTCCTGATGTAAACTGCCAGTTGTGTGCTGTTAGCTGTTAAAAAAGTGCAGGAGGCTGGCTGATGAGGGAGATGAGCGTCCTAAACAGACAGTATTATTAGGTACACAGCTGGAAGCTTGCAAGCCTCTCATTTGTAGTGCCGCGATGGGAGCATAAACAACGATGTAATCTGCCCAACTTCAATGATGTAATCAGCGGTAAAAACTGATGATAGTCTGTTCTGAATGAACCGGCTGTGGCGCTGATGCAATATGGCTTCCCGGGTTGACAGCACTGCTGGTGTCGAGCTCGGTTCCATTGTGTCTTTCTCAGCTGTCAACATGTAGCAAAATGTGTGTATGTTTTACAACCACAAGGGACTAAAAAAAAATAAATCTGACATGCATTTGTATAAAACTGACTCAAGAATTGTATGCCTCAGCACATCTAGCATCAGTTTTAGTTTATTTATATTTTCTCAATTGTTTACCCAAGTCAAATCTCACATTTCATCATTCATTTTACTGTACTCAATGTCCTGGTATTTGTTATGTGCTGAGTTGTTAGTATGCTGTTCAGAGAAGCTTGTATTGGCACCCTGTCAGTGTTGGCCGACCTGTGATTGGTTGTTTAGAGGCCCACTGAGCAGTGTGAACAAACAGTAAAGTCTCCGATTAATAAAGGATGAACGGCAGTCTGCAAGCCTATTACTAAGCTCATTAACCTGCCAGCTGCCCCCCGAGCATGCTTACACTCAAATGCACAAACAGTACAAACACACCAGCTGTAATAAAAACATAAATCACCCCCCACCCACCCCAACCCCCCAAAAAATTAAAAAAATTAATAAAACCTGCAAATTAGCATCAATCATTTTGTTGTGTATTGCCATTGTTGAAGAGACACTTTTTTGACCTTGGTCAGACTGCTGTCTAATTATTGTCTAAATAGTGCTTAAAAAAGTTATTTTCAAAATACCATGATGATGGTGGTGAGCAGTTATGTCCGCCACGTTTGTCCATACATCTTTAAATGGGCTGAAATATGAACAGTGTTGTTTCAGAATTAAAAAATAAATAAATAGTGTTTTCCTTTTGTCTTTATGGAAGTATAATTGGATAAGTGAAGCCACTCGAAATTAAACAGATTAAATTTCTACTACTAATATGTGGCCGTGAGATGGTTTCATGTTTGTAATATGATTCACTTGAATCCTGGGCACTGCCTTAAGAAAATGCTGTGAGGAGTTATAGTACAAGACTAGCGTTTAGCATAGCAAGTCATAACACAAGTTTGATGTGCCTGGATTTTCACTTGCACATACAGCTGCAAGGAACATCCTGAAACCAAGCTTTTGCTCTATTGAGCTTCCATGACAGTGAAATGTACAGGCCGCGAAGGTTGCAGAAGAGATAAGTACTACTTAGCATATTCTGTGTCGTTTGAACTAGGTAATTATATTCAGGCAAAGAGGTTTCTCCTTCCTCGTCCCTATGTTCCCATCTTTGTTTCTTCACGGCTAGTTTAAGCACTGGTGTTGAGCTTTAACAAGGCAGCTTTTGTCCTAGATAACGCTTTTAGACAGCACTCATCAGTGCAGTGTAAGATCCTTGCCTGCTGGAGTACAGAGCACTGCCCCGGGGGCATCTTATCACTCCACTAGCAATCTCAAATACCCACAGAGATAGACGGGTTTCTCAGTTCTCTCTGTGGGGAGCCCTTCAGCTGAGAAAGATGGCTTCTCTCCTTTTGCAACACTTGTGAGTGGCAGCTTGGCAGACACACAAACATAAAAATACAGAGAAGGCAAGAGCTATTGACAGGCAGATGCCTGCAACTCACACACAGAGTGTTGTCTCTTTTTACACTTGCCCTGATTGACAGATTGGCAGTCAAAATGGGGACGAATGCAGACAGAGAGCTGACATATGCATGTAACTCACATGAAGATACATTATTCACACATACGCTTTTATATCTCACACCCCAGCACCAGTGCTTATCTTTCTGCTTTAGACTGATAGTCCAAGAATGGAAAGCCTCACACTAAACCTTTACACTTTATAATATTGAATTCAGCACAGGTTTTAAATGGCATTCCCACCTTTTCAGACTGTCAGTCATTTTGGTAACCCACAGAGTTGCCCTGGCAAAGTGGTCTATCCAACTAGCTCCACATTTGTATAATGTAATGTGAAGTAGGGAGAAGGATAAAAGGAAACCAAACTCTTTGAGTTCTGCTTCTTTGGACATTTTTGTGGTTATTTTTTATTATCCCTGTGGGGGCATTCCTAGTCGGCAGCATGTTTTTTGATCTTGATGGGAGAAACCAGAGTTCCCACCCCAGGATGGGGAGAACATGCAAACTCCACCCAGCAAGGTCTTGTCTGACCCGGGAGTCAAACCCTGGACCTTCTTGCTGAAATGCGAGCTAACCACTGCGCCACCATGACACATATTTAAATGATGGTTTTCTCTGTATGTTGTTTACACTATTGTTTAGTTAAAACATTTAGTAAGAGCATCTTTTGAGGATTAATAAGGGTATGAGACTGTCTCAAGTTGAAATATTTCTTAAAGCCTGTTTAATTGGACTAGATTTGCCAGAAGCTCATGTCATGTAATTATATATGCTCATTCCATACTCTATGCTAAATATATTACTACTCAGTGTTTTTTCTGGATTGAGGGGGTGGGGGGCATATGGTGTCTTATTATTTTGTCACTGACTGAGGCAGAACAGACAAGTCATTTGTCACTATATTGTAATGAGTTAATGTTATGAAACAGTAATTACCTTTTAGACGGTTGACAAATGACAAGAGGAGCTGCACGCCAGAAGACACACACTGTACACTAAACAAACAAATTCATGGCATCACGACTCTTGACAGACAGGCTTGCTTTGACCTTTGACTTGTGCTGTCACATCACTTTTGATTTGCCTCTTAAATCAGACCCTGTTATGTTTGGAGCCGTCAAATGAAGCTTGGCTGACTGCTTCATCCCTGTCTATATACATTTAGTAAAAGCAAGCCTCACTATAAAGGCGCAGTCGACCAAATATGAAAATAGACCTTTTAACAACACAGCATTTCCAAAGTCAACTTAGCTATGTCAAGAGTTGACTTAACACAACTCTTAACTGATTTTTATAAATGTAAATAAGAATGGCAAGTTTTTTATTTGAACAGAAATAAAATTGTTGCAGAATAAATTGTTGCATTGAGACTCTTCTCATTGGTACTGGTTCAGTGATTCAGCATTCTTCACCTCTGCAAGTACCAAAATTACCTAACAACCATTGTGGGCCAGATAACGTAAAGGCTATGCTGATTTGCTGACATGCCATTTTACAGTGACTGTCTATGAATTTGATATACTTTTGCTCCAAATTGTTCTTGTACAGGGCCTTGTGTAGGGCCTATACACCTGCTTTACATGTTTATTTTGCAAAGATAGAAAAATGCAAAGACTTAATTTGAAACATAGTTTAGATTGATGTACTCCATTTTGTTCAAATATATACCACAACAGTTTACATAATGCACCTTCAAGAGAGAGAAGAGAGCGACTACAGAATGTGTGCTGACCTTTTGTCAAGTCAGTTTAGTGTTCTTAACAAACATGTTGAATTTTGTGTAGTGCAGTACAGTCCAGTCACGCAGCATTAAAGTTATCTTTAACAAGGCTCACAGAGACTCCCAGCCAGTGTTGTGGGTCCGTCACACGTCAGTGCTTGGCCGAAGTGATAAAACGCTATAGTGTATAACCTCTCCATAAAAGAAGCTAACATTTAGAGCGAGTGAGTCTGAAGGCTATAGGAGTATGTTGCTGAAAGGACAGTCGGAATGCTGCTGGGGTTTCACTGGAGGTAAATGCCACAGTAATGTCAGCTGCTTCCGATCCATAAAGAGAAGAGATGAAGGTTAAGTTGTTTTTGTTTGGGGATTTGCTTTCTGAGTGCTTATATTCCATCAGGATCAATGTGATTATTCCGGAGTTTTTGCAAGGCCAGAAAGAATGGCCTGGCTATGTGCAGAAGCTTTAAATTATCAGCAGGATTAAGCCGTGCTGAAGAAAGAAATTGTGTTTTTGTTATTAACTTTAAGGTCAACCATTCGCACATCCTGTGTCGGCAGTCTGCAATCAATATTACGTAGCTGCTCTTTTTACTGTTGTGATGCTGCTTTTCTTCCTAGGCTATTTTGTATTTGTACATTTTCAACAGCAGACTGTCATTTCAATACCCACAGATATATTCAATAAAAAATTGTAGAAAATATAAAAACACAACTGGATGTAATATGTTAGGTTTACTGGATGATATAACTCTGAGTTTGGTTTACTGCAGTGGCCTGGTTCAAACAAATATTGAAATTGCAGAAATGTCCAGTTATTCCGTAAGTCTCCAGGGCATTCTTTAACCTTTAGTGATTTCTGAGTCTGGAGTACACAGTCTCTGTCATGTATATTGATTTCCCGAATGTCAAGAATGGAGTATGTAATATCTGTTAAGGGGCTGTCAATAGAATATCAGAAAGGATAGTTTTCTGAAAAGATTGTTTGGCCCTTTTTCAGAGAATATACATGATAACAGAAAAACTTTTTTTCACTCATAGTTAATAGTTGGGGAAAGACATTTACTGTGAAACAAGTGTTTTTACTCTTTTTTAATTATTATAACAACAGAAACTACCAAAATTACCCTGATTTAAAAGTTTACATATCCTTGTGTTTTTGGCTTGATAACATAACACAAGTTAACACAAGTTTGAATGTCTACTAAAGGTAACAATCCTCACCTGTAATCTGTTTGATTGTGATTAGGTTGTGTGTAAAAGGTCAGAGAGTTTCTGGGCTCCTGACAGACCCTTGCATCTTTCATCTAGTCCTGCACTGATGTTTCTGTCTGAGTCATGGGGAAAGCAAAAGATAGTCAAAGGATCTGCAGAAAAAAGTAATGTAACTGTATAAAACAGAAAAGGGAAATAAAAAAATATCCAAGGTACTGAGAATGCCAATCAGCAGTGTTCAAACTCTAAAGAAGTGGAAAATGAGGGATTCTGTTGAAACCAAACCAAGGTCAGGTAAACCAACAAAAAAGTCAGCCACAACTGCCAGATAAACTGTCTGGCAAAGAAAAAAAAACAAATAACTTTAGCTGAAATACAGGACTCTCTAAAAAAATTGTTGTGGTTGTTTCAAAATGCACAACAAGGAGGCACTTAAAGAAAAATGGGCTGCATGGTCTAGTCACCAGAAGACTAGACCATGCATACTACGCAAATGCCACAAAGCATCCCGTTTACAATATGCCAAACAGCACAGGGACAAGAATCAAAACAGAGTCATTTGAAATGAAGGAGATCTTTTTGGCCACAACCATAAACATTACATTTGGAGAGGAGTCAACAAGGTCTATGATGAAAGGTACACATTGTGTACTTGTGCGTTTCAACATGTGAACAATCTAAAGTACAAGGCCAAGTCGACTTGTCAACTGTCATTGGCTATAGCAGCATAAAGTAAAGGTTCTGGACTGATCTCAGTCTCCTGACCTCAATATCATTGAGAGCTCAAACGTGCAGTTCATGCAAGACAGCCCAAGAATTTACAAGAATTGGAGGCTTTTTGCCCAGAAGAATAGCCAACTTTACAACTCAGAAAATTCTACCACAAAAGAAATCCCGGATGTAACCACCATTTTACTGCCCTGTCATAACTACAATATTAAAATATGGTAAATAGGGGACCAATGGGCGGATTACATCCATGTTTATTTACAATCTATGGTGGCAATACATTTTACATTTATTCATTTAGCTTATGCTTTTATCCAAAGCGACTTACATTGTTCTACAGTAATTACCAGTGTTACAGCCACTGGAGGCAAGGTGGGTTAAGTGTCTTGCCCAAGGACACAACGACAGTATGAATTGTGGGGAGAGTGAGAATTGAATTGAGAGTTGAACAGTGACACAGCACTGGTGTATGAATGCGTGGGATTGTTGCTCTGGTGTATGGTGTGAGAATGTTGGGACAAGGGATGGAAATTAGCTCATGGCTACAATCTGGCATGTTTACATTCATATGGTTGTGTGTCATGTATGGTCATTAACATGCACTGTCCCAATCAAATAAATTAATAATAATAATAACTTCCTACCTTCCGGTTGAAGGACGACCGCTCTACCCGAGTCATTTGGGTAGTTTTCATTTTGATTTAAAAAGAATAAACCCAATTGTTTTACAATAAATGGCTTCACCCAAAAATAAACTGAGTGAAAAAATTTTTTTTGTGTTATCATTCATATTCTCTGAAAAATGGCCAAACTTATGATATTATTATTAAGATATGGGATGAGACTATATCATTAAAATTCAGATATAGCCTATGTTAACTGTCCCTCTGAGCTACCTTAATTGTTTCAATATTATTATATATATTTTTTCAATTTCAATTATGTTTTTTCATATTGTTTATATGTCTCATTTGAAACAAGCAGAACGCATTGACACTGATGCTGGTAACATATCTAAGCACTTGAATGTGTCAGAAATAACTAACGATCTTGATTGGACGACATCCTTTACAGCTCTCTTACCACTTGATCTCAGAATTGATAAAGTCTCTGGGTCCAGATGCTTTTGCTTTAACCTATCCTCCTACGATGACCCGGATGACTGAGAACCTTCACAGACATGTTTACATTATTAAGATGACAGAGTGTAGAGAAGTTTACCTTGAAGTTTGTAATTGTTCTAAAATAAGGTGGTGCTGAGCTGAAATGAGGCCAGTTTTAATCTGAAGTTGCTTGACAGAAAGGGACTAGACCTCCTTAAGTCTATGCCCTGAAGTCATTAACCGGCTGAAAGAGAGTGAGTGCCCTCCCCAGAGAGTTTATGAAGATCTATGACGGTCTATGAACTTTAGTATGTCTGTGATACAGCTTTTTATAGGGGCCATGAAAAGTTTTGTTGAGCAAAGAGAAACAAATCCAGGTCAGCTGAGGCTTGGGCTTGTATTGGCAGGCCCAGATGCACAGCAGTCTGCCAGCTTTCCCTGTGAAAACATAAACAGACAGTTACAACATGCACACAACCAGATGATCCGCTGCTCTGCGCATAACGCCCCGTGGAAAGACTCAAACTAAACCTGGCACCGCTAAAGATTTGGAGGCTAAGGATGCATTTTTCTCCACATAAAGTGATTGTGCGGGCAGTGTTTATGCATGCACAGCATCAAACCTGCAGAAGCCAGTGCTGATGGAGGGAATGAGCCACCGGATGGGATTCATACCCCGCTGGTAAAGGGCTTTTATGTGGCGACTATCTCAGGCAGAACCTGCTGGGCTGAGACTAGAAGCAGATCAGAGAACACATGTGGAGACAAAGGCGAATAAATGAGATATGGTTTGGGGATCTTATCTCTGTATTTTTAGATTTATGGAATTTCCAGCCTTTCCTTGTACTTTTCACACATCAGACATGTAAATAGTTAGTATGTAGTTTCTTATGGTTAGTATGTTATGTGATCACTGTTTAAACAGCCCAAGTCTAAAGAGCTGGCCAGTCAATCCCGTATTTAACAGTTCACCAGCAGAAGGAGAGGGCTACAAATACAGACATCTACCCTTGATAATAATCTTTCCCTCAGTATATTGAGAGAAATATATTTTGAATATTGTGTTGTACTCCCTTCTCTGCTTTCTTTTAACCAACAGTCAGTGCCACATAGAAAAATTCATATCTTTAAATTAATTGACTCACAGCGTCGACTCCCTGAGAGTGGCGAGGCACAGTCAGCTGTCAATTCTAGATTACAGCACGCTGTTGTTGGAGAGAGGAGCCATTGTGTTTATCTGCAGTGACAGCTGGCTAGAGGCAGCAGGGGGAATAGATCTGTCACTGGGCCTAGTTTGTCTGTGATCTGGCACCTGCCCAGACACTCCACCTTTGGCAGGGCTGACTCCACTGCACCTCTGCTCTGTCTTCCTGCCTTCTCCTCTCATCTCTCAAAGCTCGGCAGGATCTCTTGAAGGAACTTTTCTCTCACAGCAGTGGATGAGTGGCCTATATTGACTGAGGGCAAGTACTCACTGGCTTTGTATCTGCCTCACTTGTTAATTTCACATGTACTTATGGAGGGCCGGGCAGTTTGAGTCACTCTGACCTGGGTTATACAGCAGGTGGGCCAAATCTCCCTTCCAGCTTGTGTTTGCAAATTATTGCTCCTGACCTCCGGCATACAGAATCCCTGATGTCCTGCTGTGCCAGCGTGCCTATTTGCTATGATTATTTGATCATGCTAGCAGTTGAGCTGCAAATAAAAAGGCAGCAAGATGAATCACAGCTAGGCCTCTGCTCTGATTCTACTCTTACTTTTTACAGAGGGGGTCTTCTAAAATAAAATGGCCCCCTTGTTAAAAACTTGTGCTCCTGTCACACACAGGCTGATGAGTTGGCAGCTATTTCACATCTGGCTTTTGTGAGGCAGGTTTCACATATTGTTGCTGTGCAGCTCTGCAAATGTCTCAGAGCTGATACTAGAGCGCTGGCTTGATGTAGTTTCCTATTTCAAAGTACCACAGGGCAGGAAAACTAGATCTCCTAGGAGGGCTGTGGAGGGGTCGGCACAGAGGAAATTCCTCTATTTGTAAACTCAAGGGTTTGTTTGTTTTTAGCTGATTTGCTAAGCACTAGCCGTCTGTTCACACTCTTGCTGGAGCGTTTGATGTGTCTCTTTGCTACTTATGCAGTGTTGTGTTGACATTTGACCAGTGTGCTTCTGTAATCTGTTTTTCTCCTCTTGCTGCCTGTGAGCAGGAGCTGTATAAACAAGTCCTTCCATGGCGAGAGGCGAATGGATCACTCCTTATTACAGGAAGTCAGGGAGACAAGAGGCACTGAGCCTTTGGTGTTTGATCTGACTGAGTAGAAACAGGCCTGACGCATGCATACGCACACTTTGTATATGTTCAGATTTTTACCCATACGCCCCCATCCACAGCCTACCTGACAGGTGGCTTAGCATCCAAAGCACATGGGTAACAAGTGAAAGCTGAAGTATGACACTTGTGAGGCCACGGTCTTACTGCCGTACCAGTGTGTCACCACCGCTGTCAGCTGCACACAACATCTGTCCTCAGCTGAAGCCAGTGCTGCTGTGTTTGTACTTTCCCACACCCATCTCCAGCATGTGTTGTGTCTACTTTTGTGGGTAAGAGACGGCTTCAGCACACTTGAGAGCACAACGACTGTTCCACCTGAGAGGGTGCCCTGGAAACCAGCCCAACACCTCTGCCTTGCACCACTTCTCTGACACTGCAGACACTGATGAAACATTATTCATTCTCACTGGACTCTTCATGTCGGGCCTGTGGCTGTGTATTTTTACATGCCTCACTGAATGACTGACAGGCCACTTTCCACTGAGATGCTGTTTTTGGAGGAACACACAGCTTTGGTCAGGGTCACTGAAAACCAGGAGGAGTTAGTCACAGAACTATAAAGCAAATATAAGTATATTTTGGTCTATGTGTCATAGCCCTCTCTAAAACACAATTGACTTGTAACAGTGTAGTTAATGTACCTAGACTACAGCCTTAAGATTTAACTTCAATGATTTTTAGAAGAAAAGTGAATCAGTAATATTGTTCTTTGGTTTAAAAGATATCAGGCTAGCATTTAGACACAGCTAAAATATCACAAATATAATCGAATTATATTTTGAACTCAAATATGGGAGCACAAATATTCTATCATCTTATACTGTACAGTTTACTCAAGCATTATATCCCAGTAAAACACGATGCAGCTTCGTCTGGGTGAGAAACAGTGTATGAATATGTTTTGTTGTCATTGTGTCGAATAATATTTCAGCTTGTGTGGATGGTCATAAGGAAAAAGGCTGTAAAGGATAAGAGACACATAATAGACTGACCCTCCTTTGCTCTCTCATTCTAACATCTCCAGTAATTATTTACATCCCCCAGGAATAAGCTGTCAAGCTGCTGAATGGCCAGCCTTGACTCTGGGGAGTTTGCCTTGTGCTCTCTTTTCTCCTGACACTGTTTCCATATCTGTCTCTATCTGCCGGCGAGTGATGTGACCATATGCCAAGGCCTTAGGCAACACCTAATAGACCCCACTTTCTGTCCCCCCTTCTGCCTCAGCACTACACTATACCTGTTAAACACAGGATTAAAGTGCTCTCGGCAGGGTACAATTACAGTATACCGTATAGTAAGCCTTACATCCAGAGTTAAACACAGGCCTTGCTCTCTGCAGGCTGCTGCAGACTGGAGGTAATTGTATTGCTTTCAGCCCTTGGTTGATGAGTTGCCAGCGTAATTGCTTTACAATTTGACCTCTGGTTTTTCAAACAAGCACCCTGGTCAAGGATCTAGACTGGGCAGATGAAGAATGAGCCAGTGGGGCTGTGTATGCATGTGTTTCTGCCTGTGTGAGTAAGTGTATGTTAACAGAGGCAGGATATGTTGGTGCCTTAATGCTCTGGTCTTTCCGTGCCCTTTGTTATTCCTTAACTTACCTTAAAGTGCAGTTCCTTCTAGAATTTCTAGTAAACATCAAAGTTAATTGAATTTTAAAGAGTATTAAATTGTCTAAGTAAAATATAGAGATGCTTTATTTTTATGGTTAAAGGATTGTAAATTGGGGACACATCAGTGGTTCATCTGTAATAGCACACATCACATTTGTAAGCCACACAGGTTGGATTCTGGCCCAGGTTTATCTAGTCCATATCATTCCCCTCTCTCTCACCCTGTTACTTATCCATCTTTACTGCCTCTACCCAAATAAAGGATATTTAAACAGCTTTTTTTGCCATTCAATTATTTATAGATCATTAGCAGGGCTCCAGACTTACTCTTTTCATCACTGTCCCAGTACCATCCCAAAAGCCAGTTCCAATTATCGCAAAGAAAATGTCAGTGTCCCCATATTTTTTTTTTTAAATATAGGCTTTCGCCCATTTGTCCAAGTTTATAAATAAATGTAAATAAAATCAAATTCTACATGTGTTTACGTAAAGGTATTTGTTTAAAGGGTAAGGTACTTTCAATAAGTGGATGAGAATGTATTAACAATAATAATTAATGTGAGGATCAGAATTGCATATCCTTGCTGAAATAAGTGAAAAATTGAAACTAGAAAGTGACCAGATACAAACTACTTAGACAATATAACCATTGCTGTGAAACTATGCAATAGGCTATAAGAAATATAAAGAAAATCGCACCACTTGGTGGTAGTGTGTGCATTTATATAGCACTTTTTTTTTTTGGAACCTTGTTCGTGCAGCTAAAGCGCTTTACGTCATGCATCCATTCACACAGATTCACCCCTGGGGCAGACAGAGAGGGGGATTTCCATGTACACCTCCACAGGGACACACATTTATACACCAGAGCTGTGGCACTGGAGGCAAGGTGGGTTAAGGGCCTTGTCCAAGGACACAGTGAGTGGGAATAGAATTGCCAACTGTCCGGTTATGACACATCCGCTCTACCACTGAGTCAGTTTAAATATTGTAGTAGTATTTACAGTTGCTCAGTCCCATAGTTTTTATATAAGGTCCTTTTTGTTACTTTAAATAAGGAGGTATTGTTTTCACTCACTTTTGACGAGGGGATGATGCAAGTCTGAGCATAACACCGGACTGTGCAGCAGGAGAGACACAGACGGTGAGCGAGTAAACGCCTTTTGCAAAAGTGGATTTGTTTCCATCGACCAACGTTTAAAATTGTGCTGATATTGTGCACATCCACCTTTTGAATTGACTCTGACAGTGACAGGAGGGAGGTGTGCGTTTTGTCCCAACGCAGTCCTGTGGAGCATCATTCACCGTCCTAAACACAATTTTTACTGGGACAACATTAGTTTCAAGCAGTGATAGTTAGAAACAATTTATGTCTGTTTTTGTTTCATTATTATTTTACCATATCTAAAATTTAGCACTATTCTAGTTGGCACTTTTAATTTGTAAAAGAGCCAAAGTTGTCCATAGCTAGCTGTCTGTTCAATTAATGACACTTGAACCTTTCAGTTCAAATAATGAACCTTTTTTCCACTACACACGTGCTTCCACAGTGTTAAGTAAAAAGTGATAAAACGCAGAAGGTCGTCCCAACTATAATGTACTTACTGTATATGGTCAGTGTTAACCAACATTAGCTGATAGAGCTTTTTTGTGCTGATTAACTGTAAAATAATAATAAAAACTATCCGACAGGGGCTGAGAGGTGAAGGCCGGGTGTCCAGACACCAGCAGCAGTGAGATGATTTGACAGATGTAATAAACTGCTCAATATGCAGCTCCAACACCAAATATTAACTTTTTGTTTGTTTTGTTTGGATAAATGTTTCAGCTGGCTTGTTAATACTGATGGAGCATGATATACTGTTGTTGTAGCAAACTTTGTTGAAGCTGAGAATGTATAAATGTGAATGTATAAATGTTTATCTGTTAGCTTACTAAGAACCTGACACTGCCAGATAGAACTCCTCCACAGTACGTAATCTGCTCCACAGAACCATCTGGGAGGGCTCCCATTAAAAGCGTCCCATTAAAAGAACAGGTATTCAATGAAACCGAGCAGCGTCATGTTGTTGAAGTTCATAACATTAAAAAGTTTGCTACATCTTTAAATCTAAAGCACACCCAGACCTGTCAGTACTGTCTCACCATTGGACACACCGGCCTGCTTAGAGGGGTTTAAGGTGGATCTCAGGAGAATCCAGCTGCAGCACAAGGTTACCTTACTGTGTCAGTTAGAAATACCCAGTAAAGCAGGGATAATAGGATGTTGGATTACTTGAATTACAACAGAAGTTCATAAACCTTGCTTTCTAATCTTCCTTTCACAATTTCGGTTTACTTTAGCCCGTCAATTGGCTCTTGACAAACACAGCATTCCATTGGGACGTTAGTTTAATGATGAACCCAGAAATACATTACCTTTTAATCTGTATTACACCCAGCCTTGTTCTCTCCCTTGTCACCCAGGCTTTTTTTGTGTCTTTTTAATTAGTCACCTTTACTCTGAAAGCCACTATAACAAAGTAACACAATCACTATTAAAACTTTGAAGGTGGACAAGCTGATTTTCAAAGATCAGCTTCTGAGTTTGGATGTCTGTCTCTTTGGATCTCTGCCTCTTTGGACAGAAAATACAACTTTTATTTCAAGTTTCAATTTGGCAGTGCCTTTCAGACAGCTTTCTAAGAAAAAAACATTTGTTGTAATTTTAATCTCTTTCAGCGTACAACTTTAAAAAATAGAGATTTGTCAGGGGTCAGTTTAAAGAGTTTTGAAAGTCTTTGCATGGTCTTCATTGTATTATTCATAGCACTTATTCACACATCTTTTACAATTTTGCTTTGAGACAGGAGCAGTTCAGCTGAGTCAGTTAAACCCAAGCAATCTTCATTTTTAAACATTAGATTTTGAGCTGGTGAAGCTTCAGAAAGATTCCTCATCTACTGAGCCATCAAAGCACTACGTCTGGTGTATTACGCTGAACACATGCATATAAGTCTTCAGATAGAGGTGTTTCTCAGCAGCAGTGGGATGCAAATGCAGACCGATCTGAAGTTTCTCCTCCCATGTCAGTTGCCTGCAGTTGGGTTTCCTCTGCTCTGTCAGCCTCCCACTGTGAGAAAAAAGCCATCTTCTTACACCAGTTCAGCTCGCAGCAGGACGCACTCTGGAATTTGGCTGACGTCAAAACACGTCTGCCATTTTCTAAGTTAGGGATGGGATGGTAGATAATTTTGTAATGTGTGTTTTATCTGATTCATTCATTTTGTAGTGAAAATACCAGGAGAGTGTTTAATGTTGAGTGTGCTGATATTAACCGTCCTGGTGTTATTATTTTAACACTGACACTTGCTGGGGAAATATGTTGGACTGATTTGCTGACCATTTCAGACCACTACATTTATTTGTTATTCAATATTCAACTTATCATATGGAAATAGCTGTTGCTGAGGCAACACTTCCTCCCTCCAGAGTGCGAGGAAAGGAGCAACCCAAGGAATAGCACCCGGCTATATTTTGGGTTTTGCTGTGTGGGTTTCGCAGAAGGGAGCTTCCGGTGACAGTGGGCGGAGGTTCACTGGACACACTACAGAGAAGAATCTATTAAAACTATAACAAAACTACAACAATAACTCATATCTATGCTACAATATTGCTAAATACAAAAAAATAACATTCCTTTGTGATATTTTCTTAAACTTAGCCTACTTTGTTTTTGAATTTGCCTCAATTGTTTGTTACCGATTGACTCTGTAATGGTTATGAGTAGTTTATATTCCCATTGTTTTATATCATCACCTGTTGTTGTTTTTTATTTAAATTTTTTTTCCCTGATGGGAGTACTCAAATTTAGGTTCCCTTTTGAGGAAGATGATAGATGGAAACAGATTATTTAAACACAGTCCCATAAATGTTTGCAGCAGTAGGGCAGATTTTTTTAATGAGAATGAAACCTAAAAAGTTAAGTTGTGTGGCTTAATCATATAAAAATCATATATCGTCAATACAATTCTGGTTTAAAAACAAAGACAAGAATGTCATCAATAAATCAAGCGTGGGAAACAATAATAGAAGTAAGCCGACAGGGGCTGAGATGTGAAGGCAGGGGGTCCAGACACCAGCAGCAAACAGATCAGCAGTCAGCAGTGAGAAAGAGGATTTGACAGCTGTAATAAACTGCTCAATATGTGCAGCTAACTCAAACAAACATAAAAGCGCATTCAGAGCACAGCACTGCTCAAGCATTTTTCAACTTAGTATAAATTATAAAAAAAAACTTACAAAAAAAATGAAGTATTAGAAATAACACGTTATAGTTAGAGAAGGATAAAACATATTGGGATTATTCTCACAAAAAATAGCATTAATATGTTGGTGCTCACAGCTCAGCTTTGCCACTCCATAAGTAAGCTACTGTCATCACTGTCTGCTGCCGGACTCAGACCAGACAGTCATAATTTCCTGTTCCACTTTTGAGACATCTTCTGATCCATCAGTGGCACAATCTACTTTTCCACACAGACCTGTAGGGCCGTGCAGAAATGATGGTGTATGCAATCCTCTACATGTAGTGTCCCTCCCTCTTGTCAGTGATATACTGCATGTGCTCCTCACGTCATTAAAAAAGGCATCAAGAAAAATCATCACATAGGCCAGCATATGGTTCTCTGCTGCAGCATTTTTACTGTATTTTAGTCTGTATTGTTTGTTAAAATGCACAATCACAGAGCTGTTTTGTTCCAGTAGAAAGGTTGTCCTTATCCTTAGGTGCTTATATTTGCATTTGTTCATGTTCATTCAAGTGTTAGTTTGATGTTGACCACGGAAAAACATATCTGAGTCAAGACCAAAGGTTTAAGGGTTAGCTATGATAATATCTGAACTAATTCTGTGCGGTAAATTAAAAATGTTTAGGCTGTGTCCTGATACTCAAGGCTTTTTGTGGATTTGATTCCAAACTATCACATATCATGTCACATGGGCAGGTTATAACTGAAGATGATCCTCCTCAGACTGCACCTGTTACTTTTTGTCTCCCTTGTGTCTTGTGTTTCTTTCTGTGGATGGAGTACGAGACTGTGGGTTCTTGTTTCCGGAGGATTTCTGAGCTGTTAAACAGATTTAAAGCGTTGTTTATTGTTGTGCTCCACCCGGCCTGTTATCGCTGCATTCTCCTCCCCACAGAACCCGCTGGCCAGATGGTGTCACTCCAGGAGCTAATTCACTCTCTCTCTCGCACGTGTCGCAAACAAACACAAACATGTACTTGTCGCAGTGATGCTCACACAAAAACTGACACATATTTCTGAGGGACTGGTGTCGGAGTTGGTACCACACTTAATGCCCGACACCTGCAGTTCAGCTCAAACAGCTCTATTCATATCTTTCTATTGTTCTCTCTGAAGCACCTGGCTTGTTGAAAGAACTCAGTCCTGTTTCAGATGCCACAGATGAAAGAAAATAATAAGCAACAGCACATTTTTATGCCTATAGCTTTGTTGTTGCTGTAGCCATTTGAGTGAAAACAGAGCTGGCAACAGCAGAGCCACTGCAGAGAAGACAGATACTAAAACTCACACTTTGCTTTGGTGTGTGTGAAGTGCGAAAATCTCCTGCATTGTTGCACGCTCAAACGATTCACAAAGCATTTACTGTCAGTTTTAAATATATATTTTTGTACTATGCTAAAGTAATAGTATATTTATAACACAATATTTTTCAAACTTTTTCAAGTATTCTCTTTTTTACTTTTTTTCTTGACAAACTGTGGAGCAGCTGGGAGTGAAACCACTGAGTCCAAAGCTAGAATTCTGACAGATAATTGATGTTGTTTAAATACGTACTTCCCATACAGTTCATTCGCAATAAGGATTTTGATCATTTTAACCAAAAAGCTAGAAAAGACTTAACAATGCAGGGCTGTTCAAATGGTTAGTAGACATAATGTTTTGTCAAAGGATACTGTCCACATGTTTAAACAGTAGTTCTCTCACTGCAGATTGCATGAGTTGTGATGCGTACAGGGGATCCAGGACAATTTGGCTCCTGTTAGCTGCATCTGGAGCAGCCTGACCTGCCATGGATTAAAACCCAGTGTCCCCTGTTCATTTCCCATTCTCCCATAATGCAGAGGAATACTGCCAAGAAGTCGCTTACACACACAGAGGATTAGGCTTTTAACCATGAAGTCAAATGAACAGGAAAAATACACCACGTCGATTAACAAAAGGTGAAAAGGATGTGCTTGATTTAATCCATGCACTAACCAATTATGCAGCATTGATCATTGTCGGAATGTGTGCTTTCTCTTGTTCAAATGCTGATAAGCCTCTTGGCACACTGTGTGCTCTTTTTCCTCTGTGCAGTAATACCCCTCTGATTATATGCTCTGAGAGAAAGAGGGAGGCGGGGAATGAGCGTCGCTCTGTTAGTCATAGGTGTGTCAGATGGAGCTGACACCAGTCCTACATGAAAAAGATTGTATGTAGCACTGTCTCAAGTAAATAAAATAAAAATAAATACAAATTGTTTCATTAAAGCGGTCCGTCACAAAGCTGATGACATGCTTGAAGCTTCAACAAAACATAGGCTAACATAGCAACCATTTGAAAAGTAGCTTAAACAGTGACTTTATTTGACATAAATTAGGATAACTAGAAAAATGTAATGTCAGTTGGTTTGTTACTCTGTGAACATCTCAGTCCAACTGGAGTAACAGTGGAGTAACACAACTGGATAGTGTGATTTATGGTTGGGTTATTGTTGCATGTATACGGCTTTGTCGAGCGAAGGTTGGACTAAGTACTCTGATCATGCTTAACAGCCAGAGCAGTGGGGTGTTCTGTGAAGTGAGATTTCTTCTTAAGCTCACTCTCTGGAGCCTAACTCCAGTATTTCCCGTGTCACAAAAGGTGGTTCACTTTTTTGCCTGGCTAAAACACCACAGTAATATACAGAATTTACCTTGGCGCTAATAATGTCATTTTTAAATCATATTAACAAACAAGTTTGGGCAGTGACAATCAATTTAAATACTACATTATGTAATACACTTTTCTGTTTCTGTTTTGTCATTTTAACAGAAAGATGAAATTCACATTCAGAGTGCCCATGTATCTCTAAAGAGTAAGTTAGTGAAAGAGTGCCGTGTTGTGGTTAGGGTGATGTAGATGTCAGTAACGTTCTGCAGGATATGGCTTTGTTAGGCCAGCAGTGTCACTTTTTCTTTTATAGTTTTATTTTAAAACTTTTACAATTTATTATCTTTAGTTACTTTAGTGTGAAGCAGGGGAGTCCATTTGATGTAAAAACATTAAATGAAGAAATGCCAAGCTTTGTTGATAACCACCATTGTGACTCTTGTTATCTCTAAAGCCTGACTCTGTCCAGCTTGCTTCGTAGTACAGCCCTCAGAAACACACCGCAGCATAACGCATGTGAAGAAAAGAGTAAAAAACATGAAGACCAGGGTTTAGAGAAATACAATTTTTAGAGCGACATAAACCATTTTGTTTTAGCTGGTTATTTTGTTCTTTCTCTGAAGACTTACTATAATGTTGAATTTAGAGGAAAAGACTGGTCTATACCGTAGCTAAGGATGGTTTATTTTGCTCCCTTGGAAGGTGGGGTTGCTGAGTTAGTAATGTTCAATTTCTTCATGCGCGTGCAGCTTGGAAAGTTGTCGTGTGTTACCATTAATATTCCTACCCCAGTCTCAACCCCTCCACTCACTCCCAACAGCAGGATAGATCTAACCATATACTTCCAGCTCTGTGTTCAGTGTCAGACCGTCTCAGTCCTGGAAATATCATGATGGAATTGACAATATTTTTTAGTGTTTCACTTTGACTATTTTCCCCACACTGTTTCTTTGTGTAAAAAGACAACTCAATCATAAATAATGGTTCTGTTCTATCTGTAGCCTTTACTTCCTTGTTGACATTGGTGTTGACCAATGGGAGAAGGCCTTATGCAGTAGGTGATTTGCCCAAGCTTCTGAATATGATTAAAATTTTCATCTATTAAAACCCTTGATTATAAATCCTTGTTGATGTCTTAAGGTCTTGTTTTTCATTCCTTTTACAATATGCCTTTAAACAGTTTCCCTTAAATGCTAGAGAATTAGTAAGTCGATGATTATGTAGTAAAGCGGCCCAGTATTATAGCTTTTAACATTTTTAATTAAATACCAAGACCATAGGAATGCAGAATTAGTCTGAGCAGGGCACTATCCAGTTAGATAGCCTAATTGGACTGTGAGCATAGTCCGACTAAGCTGGCAATGTAAATGTACTGAGTGACTAAAGGCAGTGAGTAAAGCAAGCAGATCCCACACACAGCTGGGTAACAGCAGGGTTCATGCATCTGGGATGTATTATACCTTCAGTGAAACTTACACCAAAGTTTGTGTCGATTTAATTGGTAGTTTTGCTCTTTCTGTCTCATTTCAACACTAGATGGTTCCACACTGACATTGTTTCAAGACGGCCCTGTAATCTCTCAGTGGCACTGTGTAATGTTAAAAGAGGCTCATTCTGCTGAGCTCTTTGTGTCTCCTGAATAATTACTGACTTCAGAAAGAGATGAGAGCTGTGGAGAAAGCGCATGGCGTGCATTAGACACTAGCATTTCTCTTTCCTTTCACCCTGGGATCCATTTATGTGACTTTTTAGCTCCTGCTTTATGTATGTCCCATGAAGCCCCTGCTGCACAGGCACAGTGAGCTGCTGACAGGACTTGTGCAGGATGCATAAACCTTCCTGTGGGAACTGGATGTGCTGCTGTGGAGGATCTCGAGGTCTCAGCAGAACCATGTAAAGCTGTGCATTTATTGTTGCCAGCATGGAAACCTGTGTTCTATTTAATGTACTCATAGCCCCACTCTCACATGCTGTAGTCCCCCGTGTTGCCTGGAACAGCAACAAAGCTCTCCCAGGCTGTTGCCAGGGTAACATGGTCGGGTCAAACCAGTCGAGCGGACTACTGTTCTGCCAGAACCTCTGCACAAACACCCGCTTTCATCCATCTCTGTTTATTTGTCCTTCCTCCTTATCCTCTTCTCTTCGAGCTCTTCTCTGTCAACGCTCTCCCTGTGGCTCGTTGTGTTTCATACGACATTATTTGGTCACTTCTTTTTTGCCCTTGGTTGAACCACTTTCTCTTAGTAAGAAGAAGTTAGAAGAAAACAAGTTATACAAATATGAAATAACACCAATCAACTTAATGGACACAACATTTTAGCAAAAAAAAAAAAACAATTGCACATAGATTTTTAATAATGGTATGTGCTACGGCTTCTCTGTGTGTGGAAGAACTGTCCACAGTTTCATAAAAGAAAAAGAGGCACTTCAGGCCTTTGGCATATGGAAATGATATTACAACTAAGCGGTTGCTGGCAGCCACTCAGTGATGGATTGCCCTTCCCTTCCTCTCTACAGCTATTATAGATCTGCTGTCAGAGTGGTGCACTGTGAATAAATAGAAATGACACAGATAGACAATTAAAATGTGTTTATTTCTGACAGAAAACAGCAGGGGTGAGCAACGAGGCCACTGTTTGCAACAAGTAATTGAACTGTGACATTCATGATTTAAAATTGTAATGAGGAATAACAATAACTGAAACAAGTTTGATGGCCAAATATTTTCTATTTAGATGCAGCCTTAGCTGCACTTAGAGCTGTGCATATTATAATTTGGAAATTAGGTGAGGTCTGGCCATACTTTATTTACAGTGTAAGTGTCTTACACCACCTTATTCCAGATGTCACATAATAAAACTTCCTTTCAATCAATTCCTTTCAAGCAGCTTTTAAAATGGCTCATGTTGATGTCATGATGAGGCCAGTGTAATAGTTTTGTTTTTATTAGGTACAGTTACTTGTGATTGCATGACAAATGACTTGCTATTGGCACCTGTTCCTTTTATTAGAAATAATTGCATAGTCATCTCTGTGTCTCTGACTCGCTGAGCAGACTTAAAGCTCAGTTCAAGTGGTGTCTATGTGTTATCGTGTGTACTACAGAGGAGCTCTACTGCTATGAAGGTCAGTCTTTTTTTGAGCTAAAGACAGTCTGTCATGGTCACTCATTGTCTCTGTTCTGAGCTTTAGAGAATGACCATGAAATGTCTTGGATTTACAACTTTATATTTTATGTCACTTTCAAAAATTCTAAATCTACAACCTACATTTTTCCAGCACATTTAGCACTGTCTCACATGGGAATGCCTTGTGTCACAGAAGATGTCACTTATGGGGTGAATGTAGACCTACCTGCCATCTGCAAACCTCCCTTGAAGCCAATAACTTGATTATTCACATGGAGCACTGAGTCAGAGTAAGTGCTGCCAGCTGTGAACAGATGTTGAAAGGTGAAGTAGCAGGCAGCTCTCAGACTCCGAATTTGTGCAGGTTCAAAGAGAGGTGTGTCTACTCTGATCTGTATTAACAGCGTTCACCAGGTCTCTACCATCACAGGTCTGTAAAAGAACCCAAAGTCAGTCATTTTAATACTTCATAATCAGGCAGATGAGTTTTCTACTGGCTCACAGAGGTCTGATTACATCAATAATGCAACTATGTAAACTATGTAACTTTGTTGGATGTGTTTTACGTCAGTCTGGTGCTTTTAACAGGATTCTCACACAAATAGTGTTTGTGTCAATGACTATGTTTAAGAATATAGTCCCTTTTCAAACTTACACCATGCATCTGGGTCACACTCGTATTAGTTTATGCCAGTCTGTGTCAAAGTAATGTATCAGAAACACTTCCAGCCAGTACAGTGTCCAACAAGAAATATAGGCTAAGTGTAAAGCTAATAGTAAAATTGCTCAATTACAATATTGCAGAGGGCTGCCACACTCTATTCAAACCTTAGATATATAAGATATATACAGCTATTTTTGAACAACTGTTGTCAAGTCAAAGGAGTCCTAATTTGCTCCAGTGAGTTCTGTGAGGTGTTCAGAGTGTAATTGTTTCATGTTGATTAGTTTGGCCTCATAATTGTCAGAGGTCAAAATAATGACAATTAAATGTGATTAATTACTCCAAACCTGGATATGAGATTACATCTTAAAAAGGCTGTCCTGTAGCTGACTCAACTTTGTAATAGTGAGGTTTTGAATGAGCATTCTGCAAAATGGAGGCACACTTTCTCAGTAGAGAAAGACCCATAAACATGCGGCTCTATCTGCCTGCATGTGCAATACTGAAGAAAAGAGAAGTACCAGGCAAATAAAAACCACTGAGTAAGAGACATGGTTGCAAATGGTGTTTGAATTCCAATAAACAAACACAGAATCTATACCGGCCAACTGAGGTGTGAAAGCAATGATTAGTTAAAGATGGAAATAGCTTGGTCATAGTGAAAGTATAGGGTGAATGTGTGTTTTCTCCAGTGTGTGTTAAAAGCAGCACTTCATATCATAAGCTCATTATATGTGAGCCATAAAGTGATTATGGGCTCCAGTAAGGCATTGTTCTGCTGTTGACAGGATTAAAGATGACTTCAGAGAGAGAGAGACGCGATGCCGTTCACTGTTAGAGTGTTTGCTTTCTTTGTATAAGCCAGCAGTGAAAGGGCTGCATACTTGAATGTTTGCCAGCTGTGGCACACCCTCCTCATTTCGTTTATGTATTCATCTCCTGCCATTCTGTCAATCCATCTAGATGTGTGAATGTTGTGTTGTAGCTGGAAGGTAGCTCAAATTTTGTTTTTCACAGATGTGGCATCACTGATGTGCAATTGTTAAGGTTTTAAAGTGATCCTTGAAACAATAAAGGCATTAAATCCCTCTTGTAAGCCTGGCATTGATTAGTCACAGTGTCACAGAGCAGAAGTCTGTTTGTTTTTTATGATAAGTTTTAGCCACAGGTTATATTGTTTTGAAATATATTTTAATCTTCCTAATGAGTACTTTGTTTTGTTATGTCAGACAGCATTTAAAGTGATAAAGGTTTTATTGTTTGGTTATATAATATTCATTACTAATGTAGACATTTCTTTGTCTGTTCAGAAAAAGATGGGCATTGTGAAGACCCAGGAGAAGAAAGAGCGGTGGAAAGAGAAGAAAGTGGCCAAGCGGCAGAAGAAGGACGAAGAAGAGGTCGGGGAGGAAGAGGAGAACGTCCACCCTCTGGTTGACCCACTGGAGAACGGATTCCTTCACCATGCACAGCGGGAGCAGGAGAGGATGAACGAGAGGCTACTGAAGAAGACCTATTCCAAGAAGAACAAAATGGTCAGTGCATTTCTTCTTTTGGGTCAGAATGTCTTTGTATTTGAATTAACTAAACTTCTAAGAGTGGCCACAGTTATCTTTATTAACTTTAGCCATGTACCAGGAATATCTTTTTGTAGAATAACCTTCAGGCATCTTGCAATTACTTTCAGTAATCTGTATTCCTTTAGGATCTGTTTATCCTAAAGGCATTCCTCTGTTTATAGGGCTATACTTTTTATAAATCAATGCAAATTCACCTTAATTAATACACGGTATCTGTTTTTCTTGTGTCTCTTGTACACGCTTGAAAAGCACAGGGTCAGTGTTTTGGAAGCATTACTTCTTAAAAATAATGTTGTAATTTGATGAACAAGTTGTATGTGAGTTAAAAGCATCATAATGCACTTCAAGAAGGTGTAGTAATCTTTCAAAAATAAAAATGTTTATGTTCTTGATTTTTTATAAATCCAACATTCACACTCATTCCACTTGTTTTCCTTTGTTGAAGTGATTTTATAAAGCTTGTTAACAAATGTATGTTGTCTTAGCTCTCCTAGTTATGATGAACATGTTGACAGTTTTGTATTGCTCTTAAAGCATTGGCACCTGCCTGCATGGGAGGTCTCAGTAGATGGACTGTGAAAGGTGATTGCTGCAGATGTAAGGCGTTGACTGTAACAGCAAAGAGCTCTCTCTGCACAAGGCGTGTTGTATAGCGGGTTTTGTTTGTTGCTTAATTCATGTAAAGGGCAGGGCCAATGAAACACTGTATTTATAATACAATCAAAGAATAGTTTGGTTTCGATAGACATCTACACACTAGAGATGTGTCCCTTTGCTGCAAATGTAATATTTTTATACTCAGGCTGAATGCTTCACAACCTCTTGATGTTTTGAGTGGCTTGAGTTTGTTTACACAGGTAGAAGACCAATACTCTTAGCTTCTAATACTTTGCAGCTTCTAACACTTTGCAGAGACACAGACTATGAGTCTGCTCCAGTGAGATGTGTTAACAGTTTGTTTAAATGGGCGGATGTTTTTATGCATCTGTCTGTGTCCAAGATCCACCATAGTGCTGCTGAGGATAAGGGGGGAAATGTAGTCAGGAAGCCAAACTAAATAATGAGGCTATGTAGCCTGGGGGCCTCCTCCACAGACTTAAATATCTCTCTGAGAAAAGATATCCTGAGGAAGTTAACATGCTAGAAAATGACTTGGGCTGTGATATTTAGTCTGCACAAATACAGTAATGAAGTAGCTCTTATCCATAATGCCATTCCAATTCACTGCAATTACTGCAGCAAATCTGCAACATTTTAAAACCTCTGCTGTCATATAAAACCTTGTGACTGCCATGTTTTATAGCAACTTTATCTAGAGTTCTAAATTAGATAACCTGCAGCCTATTTCAGTGTATGCTTTAAAATTTCTACTCAGCAGTACTAACGTGTCATTGTACTTGTTATTTATGGTTAGAAAGGAAAAAATATTCTCAAATAAGCAGGTAATTCTAAGGAATACTCTACTCTAAATACTGTTTTACATGACAAACTCTTTAAGTCTAGTTGTGTTGTTTCAGTTTACTTTTAATATTCCACTATTTTACATTTTACTATTGTACAGTTATCTGTCACTTGCTGTTCATTGTCTGAGACAGTTGAGAATGGATAAAGCTACAGTGCATGTTTGGTAAAACTAGGTCTGTCTGTGAAATAGAATGCTAGACGCACAGACACTTGGACTCTCCCTCTCTCCCTGTGATGCTATCATGCACTCTGTGATAGATGGATTGCCATGCATATAAAGCAAGGATGCTTCCAGATGGACTGGAGTTTGATGAGCAGTCCTTTGTGGTTTTATCTGCCATGGAAAACGTCCTTGGCAAGACTGCCAATGGACACGATCATGAGGTTGTTTAGTATTCACAGCTATTTCTGACGGCATGTTAGCTTAACAATACCTCATGCACATTTACTTTTACATCCATGAGGCAAATTGTAAACCTTTTGATGTAACAGATGCCAGCTCATGCAGGCTGTGTTGTGACTGTGAGCGGGCAGCACAAAGCCGTGCTTCAAAGCTGATAAATAAAAATGAAAAGCTTATTTGTGTTTTTGCGATTTTACTTGCAATTACAGCAGATGGGATTTTCCTATAACAGAATCCAATGCAATGAACCGTACCCCAACAGTCTATTTAGAGATAAAATAGGAAAAAACTGGTTATTTGTAATCTGTGATGTGACACGCATCAGAGGAGCGGTCCCTAATGTATGTCACACACCATGAGCAGCTCCCCGGGTGATGTGTGGTGCTCTTTGTGGCACCCTGGGGTGAAGAGGCTCACTAGAGGACAGGAGCTGAGCAGGGTTCAGAGCAGTATTCAACACAGAAGGCTGTGGGGGCAGTAGTTGATCCAATTAGATGGCTTGTCAGGTTCCTCCTTTCTGCACAGTCACACTCCTGTCAGAGCCATTACTGCAGCAGACACACACTTTGAGTGGAGGCTTACTAATTTTGTTTGTATTACAAACAAAATGAGCCAAAATATAATATGATTCTAGACTGATTTGTATTATCCCTTCAAATATTCACTAAATAGAATTAGGTTGACTGTTGTGTACTGAAGTGCAAAAAACACACAGGAAAGTTCTGTAAAACAGTCTGAGGAAAAGAGAGGAAAGAAATGCAGTGTAACTTGGTGCGTGAATAATTTGTCTGTAAGCTCAGAAAGCAGCTTGTATCAGTAGCATGGGTTTGACCTTCTATATGCTTCAAAAGGGGTCATAAACAACACAGAGTAATGCTGACACACAATGATAATAATGCCACACGCAGAGATTACAGCACCTGTCCATTAGAAGTGCACTTATCGCTATACTTTCCCAGACCAATAATGTCATGGAAAATATCTCTTGATACTTTATTATTCTAACCCCACTCCCTTACTAGCCTAATCCATGGACATGGAGCCAGTGCCCTGCATGCCCCTGTCAAACTGTAGCAGTCTCTGGATTACTTCCTGAGCTTCATATCTAGGTGTGTTTATAAGCAGTAAGCCAGCCGGAGACAGATCAGATTAGCTGGGGCATTAACAGTGCACTGGAGCATAGTTCAGGGGCAGCCTGAGAGCTGCGATAGATGCAGGAGCACCGCTGGCCGTCAACAGAGGGGCGGTGGGAGCAGCAGGCCGATCAGGATGACTGATAATGCCGGGCTGCCTGTTATCAGGGGAGCAGCGACCCTGAGCGGCAGCAGCTTGGCTCAGGAGATGCCCAGCAGACAATATCTCTTCTGGTTCACACTGTTTCCAGCTAATTTCAGCTGAAGTTCAGGGTGAATCATTTCAACCTGGGACATCCTGATTAAAAACGTTGACCTTATATGAACTCTCCTGAGACTCCCATTTTTTTTGCTTTTCCCTGCTTACAATAGGGTGGTTGATAGAACCTTTGAAACCCAATCCACTGTTTTACTAAAATGAGATCAGCCTTTAACTTGAGTCCTTGATGTAATTACGGGGTTGAAAAGCTTGTAAGTGGGACCATAATCGAAAAGGCCTTTACTTGTGTTACTCAGGTTAACTCTGCAATGTAACAAAGAGCATTATTAGATAAGTGGATAATGAGGCGTGCTAGTGAGACGTCGGTAGCCACGTCACATGTTGCGTGTGAGCATTTGCGAGCGGAGAAGGGGTGCATGACTTGGAATAGACCGTGACAGATTAATTAGTTAGCTGCTTGTAACATGACACTTACGAATAATCGCAAAGTGGATAATTGTCTTTACCACATCAGAGACAAGTTGGTAGACAAATATCCACATGCCAGAGCAGGACACATTTAAAGGTAACTGGATGACGAGAACAAATGGCTTACCTTAATGTGCAGCAGGCATCTTGATTTTGTTTGTAATATGAATATAATATAAAACATAATAAATAGAGTAGTATATGCTTTACTTAGCATATACTTTACTGCTATTCATCATATTTTTGTTTTGAATAAGGAATACTTGTGCTCAGCTGGTATTGTCTGAGAATTTTCATCTCAATATGATGAAGATTGTTCTCAGGATAAGTGTAGAAATCAGGTACAGTATAACTCGTCTATATATGGCTCTTACCTTCTTGGAGATTTTCCCATCCAAAATGTCAGGGAACAGGCGCTTTTTTTTTGCTGTGTGATTCTAGGTTTCCTAAACCCAGATGACATTTTGTTCAGTAGACAGTCTTCTCATATAAATTCCCCGAGAGGAGCCAAATCCTACTAAATAAGTTTCCACTTATGTGGTTGGTGGTGCTGACTGTATTCAACAGGAAAATAGCAATAGGTCTGCTTCCATGAATTTGAAAAAAACTTAAGGCATTAAGTGTATATATATATATATATATATATATATATATATATACTAAATGTTATGTGATATATTTCCTACTGTTAGTGGGTACTGTTTGCTCTTAGTTCTGATCATACAACTATACTAACCTAATACTAACCACCTACATTCTGCACCTGGGAACTACTCTGGAAACTACTCTGTACCATTGTCTACATGTCTGTGATTTGTTTCATTCTTCAAACCTGACCATTCATTCCAAAATCTACTGCTGTCTCCATCTGTCTCTCGTTGATCTGAACAAAAGAAATACTTTAAACACTAATGATTAATGGAAATGCAACCCACTCCAACCTTTCTTCAACTCAAGTTCCACAATGCTATCATGGGAGTTATAATTTGTTTAAAAATCAGAGACAGAACGCTGATAATTAAATTAAATCACCTTTTCACTTCATAAGGCTGCAGCAGCTGTCTTTCCCCCTGAGACGCAGAGGGGAACCCAGAAAGACAGAAACCAAAATAGAACAGAAAATCAAAGGGAACTGAATGAGAAAGAACAGCCAACGCCAGACAACCTCTGTACTGTGCTTAACCAGGTGAATATTGCACGGGACAGTGCACAGTGATTAATGTCAGGCCATGTAAGGTGTGTGGCCCGGTTTGCTGTAGTATAGGTCTGCACATACAACCCATCGTTTTTAACAAGCTACAGTCATTGAGCTACTGCAGAGCTCCTTCAGACCAACCACTCTGGGTACAATTAGACCTGGGAACATTAAATTAGCAAGGATCTTAAGTCATGCTTAGCCAAGCTGGGAATAGACTCGCTAATACAAGCGTGGAAAAACTCTTGAACAAATTGTGCTACCTGATTGTTCTGAGAAATGTTGTTGTAGAACAGTGTTTAATTGCGCACTCATAGCGTCAGGTGCATTTATTTTCATTTCAAGAGATTTGCAAGTTTTACCATCTGGCTTTTGTTGATTTCATCTTTAAATAATTTATTAAAGTGGGACCTCACAGCCTACATTATGTATATTTTGCACCTACTTGTAAATGTGAAACTATAGCAACAGCTATACTGCCCCTGAAAGATGCTTAACTAGAGCAGGCATGTTATTTCTCCTTGTTATAATTGATGGTATCATTGTGGCTCACACTGCTGTAATGTTTTGGGAGCCATTGAGTAATGTGTGCACCATGAAATCTCAGCTGTCCAGGGTCATAATCCAGTGTCGCTTTTGTTTTTGCTTTTTCAAAGAAACCTTCCATAATTACAGCTGTTAGTCAAGTTAAGGCATGCTTTAGTAAAACTTTCAAAGGCACATGCATATGTAGATACAACACCAGTGTTCAAATTGCATCCATTTTAATTACTATTAATGGGAAATGTTTTAAGAGTTTCAATTAGAGTATTCATTTCACATGGTGCATTTTATTTGTCTTAGTAAAACACGGCAAGTAAAAATCATTTTACAATCAACAGGTTTTGCACTATCAAATAGCGGGAAAGTATAAAGGCTTCTGTAGTGGCTGGATTAATCCTTGCCTTGAAAGCAGAACTGTAACGCAGCACTGCCATGTTTCCTGGCGACTGCTGTGTCCGGAGGCTGCCAGCCTTCTGCTGACTGGTGCCGTGTTACATGGGAAGCTTTAAGTATGTAGGGATCTGGTGTTGGCATATGAGAATAATGAGAATTGAAGTGAAGAATAGAAGTGGGAGGGAAAAAAAGAGCATCATGGTCTTTTGTTTGGATGTCTGTGTGTTTTGACAAGACAGAGAGGGGTAAAACAATAGAGAAGATAGAGGTAATGCCTTGATGTTTTCAGCATTCTTCAGTTATGTACGACCATCAGGACCAATTTATCAGTTTGTATAAGTTAATTATCTATTTGCACCTATTCAACTGTATTCTACTAAACCACTGCTTGTCTTGAATGTGCCTTTTATGACTTGAATCTGTTGCATCTAACAAAAACATGTTAGCCCAGACACAGCCATAGTCATTACACATGCTTGAACTTGTATAATGTGTGTGCTCAATTAGGGCTCTTGTTCAACTCTTTGCCTACATCATGTGGAGTGTACACTGTTATCTTATCCTTTGAACCATTAGTCCCTCAAATCAAACCTGGTAAAGCCCCCATTTTCACAATCCTGTCTGTGAGGAGGGCTAGGGCTAACTGGACATTAACTGAGTCAAAATAGGTTTGATTTTGTTACTGAAACAGATGTGATCCTAGCAGTTACACGTTCACATTTCCCGTTTCATTTTTTCTGCTGCGATACAACAGTGACATCTGCTGTGTGTACGAGCCATTGCAGCACTAGTATTAGGTTGTAAATGACGCTGTGTTAACCCTTTGTCAGATTGCATCATATCGTCCATTGGGGGTCACTGTTCCCATTTGAAAAAATGTAGAGAGGTCTCACCTTTTCTCCTCAGCCATTTTGACTCCCTAATATTAAGCATGGCATGGTGTGCAGAGTTGAGCCCAGGCGGTGGATGTTTTGCAGGTTCCATCAGCATATTTCCTGCAGGGTCTCGTAATGGATGCTTAATGTTGCTTCAAAATATTGCCATGAAAACAACATTGTCAAGGATAATAAAACGTTGCTGAGTTTGAGGTGTGTGTTCCATATGCAAGGGCCTATATTAGCTCATTAAAATAACACCCAACGCCTCTACACAAGGTCAAATGTAGTCGTATTAGTCTGAAACTGCTTCGTCAAGAATGATAAGCAGATAAACACAAGGACAAAGACTGCATTTTTTGCTGATGTGTATGGACTTATATCCCTTTAAACAGACAGCATGTGTTTGGCTTCTTTTTTTCCCCTCTTTTAAAGACTATCCACACAGTAGCAATTGAACCAAGGGCTATAATAGTGTTTTCATGTACTATAGATCCTGTCATTAAGCCCCTGGGTCTGTAGGCAGTTATATGATGACAGCTGACAAGGAGGTGCGGCTCCTTTGAGAAAAAAAGGGTTGAGGGGGGGGTACGCAGGCACAAAAGCCACAATTACTTCCCGGACGGTCCCTAGAGCTTAGTGGTTAGAGTGTGTATGTAAAAATGATGTGGGAGAGGCCATTTGCAAAACAAAGAATAGGAAGGCGGGGGATAAGAATGATTGCTTTCGCATAATAGAACATGTACACCCCGAGGCAAAGGGGTTGAAGTGGCAGACTGTGGATTGACACACCCCTAGTAGTCCCCTGAGAAACCAGATGGAGGTGTGGTTCTTGTGGTTGACCCCATGTACTAAAAGAATATGGTTAGGTATGGTGTCCCATGGGAGAAAGTTGACAAGTGTGTTTTGTCCACAAACAAGTAAAAATGTGTTGTTTTTGGTATTTTGAAGTATTTTGTGAGAGACAGCTAAACTTACTGCTGATAGAAATAATTCTTGATGCATTGTGTGATAATTACCACACCTGACATGAAAGAAGTCAACGGCCAGAATTGAGCTTTGACACAGAACCACAGGCATAACATTGCAATTGGCAGTGCGCTCTTGCAGTTGTCATTTGATCAGATCTGTGCAGTCCAGTGAGCTGCGAGTACCTTCTGCTGGGTCACAAAGCCGCATTAGCCTAGTCGCCCTACGTTTAATTAATGAGCCACTAGTTGTAGCATAATTGCTCTTCAAAATGGGGTCCTCTCGGAATCAGATGTTGAGTGCTGCATACACCAGACTCAATTTAACTGCCCAGGTCGGCTCCCAAAGGTCTCGTCTTCCCCAATCCTCTCCAAACTGCCAACCCCCGACCTCTGCCAGCACTCAGGCCGCAGAGGGATATCTACACCTCGTTCTGGTGCGCATGAAATATTCAGCAGCAATTTCCCTAACGTTTGACATAATACCTTGAAATGTTAATGCGCTCCCATTGCTTGTTTTAAGTGGAAGGGATCCCAAGGTATCTGCAATTGGAGCACGCCTTTGCAGGAAGCTCTGTTTAAAGTGCGGCGGCCGTGAAAGTAATATGCTACACCAGAGAATTACTACAGCCAGACTCTGGGGTTGAAAGGGGAATGCTGTTCTCTCTTTTATCCAACGATGTACAAGTCAAAGACATGATTGTGTGCATATGTGCATTTCTTTACAACTAACAAACACCACAGTTCCCCATTGGACATAGCCTCTGACATTGATTTTCATTAGATTCACACTGGCTGGCATGTTGACACTTAGAGACGCGTCCTTGCTTCTAAATACGTCTATTATGAGAGGTTTACACAAGGTGAGGGTTTATACAGTGACAGGCCATGATCTGTTATCTGCTGCCGTTAGTCTGGCTTCATCCACGAGCTGCCTCTTTAACCTGATCCTGCCAGAGACATTGTGATGTTATCAATGCCAGCGACGCCTCCATCTCCTCATACATCCCCTGGATTAGTGCAGACTTGCCACTGGAGGTTCTTTGGCAGTTTGTTGACAGAAACTGATACAGATTCAGTAAAAAAAAAAATAGTAATGCTTTGAGAGAAAAAGAAATTCTGCCTATCACTCACATCAAAATTGCACAAAAACACCACTATGTTGAGGTTTTCTTTGCACTTACAGGCAGATGCAGTGAGCTGTAGTGAAACTCACACATAGCTGCACACTTCCTCTGTTTGACTGTGCCCTCAGACCTGACAGCAAAGCATTAAATATTAGTGCCATTTTACAGCGGGTTTGTAACATGGTTATTCCAGTCAGTGGGCTTCCACATTGTGTTTGACAGCACTAGGACAATATACTTGCTTGAGGGAGGCCAAGCTACCTTCAAGCCCTGAGAAGTGACTACTCTAGCATTCACATTCACCAAATACTGTACCAGGATATTATTATTAATATGTGTAATCGCTTTTTGGCAAATGTATTATATTTCAACCTTTGTAATTGAAAATCAATATAACAGAAGGTAATCTGTACATGTGCAAAATCTATGTAGGCAGACAGAGTTATCAAAAGAACCAGCTTTCATGTATGCTTCATTCAGGTGGCATTTTAAGTATATGACAGATATATTTCTGAATAGAAGCTATTCCCGCACATACACATAACTATGATGTTCAAGTCATGCCACGTGATTTCCTTGCTAGTATTTTTGGCCTTTGGATGGCACAATGGAGTTTATCACCACTCTGTCGACAAAAGGCATTGACCTCCCCAGTGCCCTGCTCCTCTGCTACCTCCTGGTGGAATTGATTAGGAATAATTGAAGGGAGTCAGAGGCTTAGGCAAGTGGCACTAAATAAATCTGGGTAGTGTTAATTGCAGACTCCGCTGTGTCTGTGTGTGGCAGTGTGAGCGCTAGAGAAACACTTAGCCACCGGCTGACAATGGAGGATTAATTGGACTCCTTCAATGAACATAATTAGACTGATTGTTTGGAGAGATAAAGCAAAGGTTTTATGAGTGCAGTGGAACTGTCAGTGCTAAGAAAATCATCCCCCCCCCAACCTTTTTCTATTCCCTCTTGGTTCTGTAGCCTCTTGTACAAAGTTAATACTGCTCATTTCTCTCTTCGCTGTAAGGGAGTTAAAAGCCCTGCTCACAGGTTAGAAGTGGCTCACAGGGTTAAGGATATTGGACCCCATGCTGATAACATCTTTTTTAGAGAGGCTGTCTTCTTTTCCAACAACAGGGCAGCTCCTCTATCCATTGTCATTAGTTAAGGTACTTTAGGGCTTATGGAGAGGAGTTCTTTGCCTGAAAGCTACCATCTTTAGTTGTGGATATTATGTCAATTTGATAATAATGTAGAAGCTTAACCGTATTAACAGTGGACCAAAAGATAAGAGCATTAACTGCCCATTGGAGAGGTGTCTATCACTGCTTCAACCGAGTGGAGTGAAGTCAATTTCTGTATTAAAAAAATATATTTTTTTGAACTGTCAAGGAGATTCATGTTAACAGCTACTTTATATACAGTACACATCAATGCATTGTATAACCCCCAAAGCAATAAAGGCATTAATTTCTTTTAATTCTCAAGCTTTCAATTGGAAATTTAGACATAAAAGCTTTTTTTAATTTATTTGTCTTTAATCAAATAATGGCCTTTGGTTTCTAGCTGATTAAAATGATTGATAGCATGAGCAAATCTGACCTGACGTTAAAAATTCTATAAAATCTTGAAAGAGCCAGAGACATCTGTACGACTCTTGTTTCCATGGACACCTGTCATGTTTCTGCAGAGCTCTGAGTGGGAAAACAATGTTGGGGTTTTGACCTGAACTGAAAACTAAAAAAGTCAGTAAGCCTTTTTGACTGACAAGCACACAGCCTGGGGGGCTGGTTGGCTGAGCAGAGAGCTGCTGAGGGCTGTGGGTTGAAAACCTTGACTTTTGCTCTTATGGTGTGATGGAGAGACTTGGCCTTCCAGCAAAAACAAGATCCTGGCCTCCACTCAAAGCCAAGGTACCATAGGGAGTTATTTTGATGCATGATGGTTTGAATAAAATAAAATGGGATTGGCCCTAGCGTCAGTGGTTATTGGTGAAGGGGAAATGGTTGTTGTAGCCCTCTGGCAACTCTCAACCGTAGGCTACTTGTGTCTACTGTCTATGTTATGTCTATGTTCTACAACTACATGGAATTCCCACTGGTACTATGAGGAAAACGGTCTGTTTTATATGTTCTGAGCTTAGCCATATCTGTTTTAACCCAACAGAGCATAAAACACAGAAGTGGCTCCCCTTTGAGGAGAACTCACTGACCTTGACAGAAAGTCTGCAACAACACAGCCAAATTCTTGACTTTACTGCCTTCTTTTTGTGCCTCATTTTAACCAGTTTGTTGCAGAAGGTCATTGACTCTTAGATCTTATAACTGTGTGTAATAGTAAAGTCAACTTGACAATTTGATCTGCATTTAATAAAATCCGCTTGCTGATGCCAGAATCAAAATTAATGTTGAAAAGTTTGTTTTGTGTCTTTTTATGAACTTGAACCTGTGCTATGGTTGAATTAACTTGACCTTAATATATGCCACTGTAAACCTTTCTCTAAACCACAAAGAAAGAGAGCACATTACACAAAAGTTGCCCAACCAACATCTTCACTGGAGTGGCCATCTCATCATTTGAACTCACAAGTTGTTTTACCTTGGCCAGAGGGTGGCTCCCACGAAGCCCCTGTCAGGTTGCAACCACTGAGGGTTGGCCAAGAAGTCATGGCCACAGATTATCTCTGCTATTTATGGCCCTAGCCCTTCTAACTGCGGCCCCAGAGATGGGAAATATTGCTCACTTAGCAGGATTACTGGGTGCCGTAATGCCCCAAAGGCCTGCTTTATGGCAGGCCATAAATGTTCCCAGGGAGAGGCAGCGAGAGTCGGATTGATTAGCGCTCCGGAGGAAAGTCGATCTGTTACCTACGCCCCACTGGGGAACGCTGTGATGGATGCTTCCGGGAGGTGGTGAGAGGCAGGGGAGGGAAGGGAAGGGCACTTTGCTGTGCACTACGCCAGTCCTAGACATCCCCACAGTGACACAAGATGGAGGGCCCCAATCGCTAGCAGGGCCGCAGGAGGTTGTCATGCAGTCACAGAGCTATAGCTCCACTATGCACTGACCCTTTGCCATACCAGTGGCAGACAAATGGAGAGTCGACCTTGCCTCATGCTGCCATTTACCAAAGTCCCACTTGACACCTTGCATGCTCCAGTCATCAGTCATTTCAAAAGATAGACCATATCTACACCCAGTACCCTGGGAGGTGCAATCATTTGTTACAGTACAAGCTCTGATATAGAATAGTCTTTCAAACCTTTTTTTTTTTTTTTAACGTGGATGTTTTTATTTGTTTTTAATGTAAGAAAATATATGTATTATCTATTAAGACATACGTACTTAAAGAATTGGCTTTAAATCAAAAGAACTGTTTCCATCTGTTTTGAGCATCCAGTTTTAGTTATGTTACAGGATTAATGGGCTGATGAAAGGTACACTCCTGCAGTCGACAGTGTTACTGATATATGGAGTCCAAGTATTTAAATTTGGTTGCCAGAATAGCATACAGGAATCACATGGGTCTGCTACATTTCACTGTGATGTGTCCGGTTCTAAATTCCTGTTTAACCCCAACCCCCCAAAAGAAAAAAACAAAATTTACATGGATAATTTTAGTTTTCTTTTCGATCTAGGTTTTGAGAGTGGACGTCTGTAAAACTTAGACTGTAAACTAGTTCTTCTGACTACAAGATATAGCTTCATATTAATGTAATGTTTGGTGTCTAACAGCTCGGTTAACAGAGCTCTTGGAGAACTCTGCACCGTAGGCCATAAATACAACAGAAATACCAGACTGAAAGCTATATTAGTTCTTTTTTTTTTTTTTTTTCCAGGTAGTACTGAGTTCTTTTAACATGTGCTTTGCTTGCTACACCTCTCACCTCATCCTTCTGGCTCCCTGCTGTTCTCCAGGCTCCACCATGTGCCTACACAGTTGGACTGTCGCTACCCTTTTTACAGCCCTATCACTTGCTTTGATATTTTCCAGATGTCTGATTGGAATTCTGGCTGTATGTCAAGTATATGTGCTTTTGATGTGTGCATGAATATTTTTTGGGCAAATCGGAATAATGTCAAAAAAGTAGCAAATTCATATTGCTTTTAGGTATAGTATAAAAGTATAGGCTTAACCCAATTTAGTAAAAGCCCTGCTTGATTGGTGGTGTCATGAAACTTGCAAGAATCCATAAAGCATTTTTTATTTTTTTTTATTTTACTTTTGTTATTTTTAGAAGTAAATATCATTCTTGTATAAATGTATGCAATGTTACCAGATAACTACAAGTTGCTTGATATGTTTAATTCTAATAGACCATTAGATATAGACCGATAATGATGGTTCTAGCTAGTGCAGTCAGGTAAAAATATAGTCTTGTATTCTCAAAAAGCATTGGAAATTATTAAGTCAAAACAAAAATCAAAAAGCTTCTCCCAGCAGAACTCCCTTGAAACGTTCTATACCTATACCCAAGTATTTAAAAAGCTTAGAAAATCCAATTCTTCAAATAAATGTACTTGTTATTGTGGCTCCCTTTCCTAATGGTGCTAAGTGGGACTCCGTGTGCCATGGTTCTGACCCAGACTAGACGTTACATTTAGACGCCAACGTTGTTAAGAACAGACAACAGGATGAAAATGTAGAATAGTGCCATGTTGTGTTGACTCCCCGTGGCTCCATTTCTTTGCACAAGGGGCCAATTTGTAATGTATTCCTTCAGGGCTTTAAAGAACAAAAGAAACCAGACCAGTTGTTTGTTTTTGCTTTCTCTAAATTGCATTTTATCCAACATTGCTTTATAATGTATTGTGTAAAAGCACATTTATACTATAGAAATTTACATTTAGTACCTTACAATGTATAAAAGGGTTATGTACATCAAAACTCTTAAAAAAGAAAATGTATCACTTGAGTTGAATAAGTTTGGAAAGTTGTTGTCCAAGTTAGGTGCACTGCTTTTCTCTTGTTAGAAATGTTTGCCTTGTTGTATAAGTGAGAATGCACTTTAACAAGACCGGCCTTGCTTTTCCATTTAGCACTTTGCACTGTGGGAAAATCATCAAAGAAAGAAATCCAGGCATCTTTTTGTTGACGTATACTGAACCTTAACCTGTAAAAAAAACATCCTCTTTAGATTTTATTTCACATTTATTAGAGATGTGTGCACTTTTTTTCTCTAGATTGGATTATTATTGGAGTTGCTTTCTTTGTATCATTGCTGGTCTTACTAGATCTAGCCTTTTCCTTTTTCATAACTGCATAGTGTGAAAGATACTGGATGAATGGCAAATGGGTTTAACATATGTACTTAAGTGACATTAAAACTAAGAAACTTTACAATTAAAAAAAATGTTTTAGTTATTAAAATAGTCCCAATAATTGTCATGGCTTGTTCCCTTAAACCATAGTTAATACCAGTTGAGTATTTGCTCATTGACAGATATTCAGGTTTAGGTTTTTAGACTGAGCTCATTGTTGACAGAGGACTGTTCAGGTAAATGTCAAGCAGAATCAGCCTGTGGCCTCGGTCGATCCATCCGTACCTTCCAACATAGTTTGTTATTGATTTAAGGCCAAATGTGGTCTCTGTAAGATAAAGGGCTGGTAGGTGAGGGCAGCAGACATTTGAATAAAAGACAATCCTAGATCAAACAGGTTCCCAAGCCCTGGAGCCGATCAATCCCACAGCTGCATCTACAACAGAAATGTCCATTTACTTTGATATATTAGCCTGGTATACCAGACCGTTTTTCTTTTTTCAAAAGGAGGACGGTCTGGTCCCTTTCTCACAGCGAATCCCTTCCTCGTGGTTTTGTGGACGGACCAATCACAAGCCGTTTATCTGCAGCAGGTAATGGTAACTAGGCTGGTTCAAAACATTCAACATGGCAGACGAAGAGGCCGTTTATTTCTGCTCTCCCTTTGGTTTTGAATAACCAGCAAAGTATGAATACTTTGAAACTGCTCTGGTGTCTACTGCCATGTTAACTAGCGGCGCTCACGTGACTTCCTTGTTAACAAAAAGCTATGTAGTTTTGCTTTTTTTTGCGTCACATCCAGCGTTTCTCTGATTGGTTAACATTATGCCCATAAACCCCACACTTGAAATTGAATGCAAGCAACAGGGTACCAGACTAACTTCTTGTATAGAAAAGGTGTGGCTGGCCAAGATATTGATATATAGCAAAAGCATTATTTGTTTTGTTTCTCATTTACGTTTCAGTCTCTATGTAACTGTACCTTTTCTCCAACTTACAATTCTTTTTGAGAGACTAATGTTATTTTGAGTGCCGAATTTCTTTCACATAATTATTTTCCTTTTTTCTGATTAGTTTAAGGACCAACACTCTAGAGCCCATTATATTCTAATCAGTAATAACGCTTTCCTACTTACCTTAATGCAAAAGCTGGCAAACGGGCCGTGACTTTTTAAATATTTAGACTTCTGATTCCGGTGTGGTCTTGGTCCCAAGACACCCTGATATGGGTGACTTACCTGCTCTGTTTTTTCTTACATAGATGCTGGCCATAGTGCTTGTTGTAGTTATTGTAGTTCTGTTTAGTGCACTCTCCCCCTCTTCTGCCCTCCAGGCTCTCTCCTGGTTGTTGAGATTCCGCAGACAAACATAGGCTCTGGGGAGCTGACATCATTAGAGCAGAGAGCAGACTCTAGCTCTGCCTTCTTTAGCTTCAGTGAGGGAAAAGAGAGATAAAGAAAAAGAGGGAAAGAGTGGCGGGCGGGTTTAAGCAATGCAAGGTCAAGATCGTGGCACAATTACCCTGGCAGCGTTGTGCCCCGCGAGTCCAAAGCCCCTGACTTCTCACCCTGCCAAGGTTGTCCTGGGCCGCTCCTTCACACAATTAGCCTTCCAGTACCCCCCTGTCATTTCCATATTCACCTCTTCCCTTGCTGCTCCACGGCTCTGCCAGGTAGTGCATAGACTGTAAGCATACTGTAGCACTGAGTTACACAGTGAAAGCAATGTGAAAACCTGAACTGTGGATGGGCAAAAAATGTTAGGTTAATCAATATTTTTTTTTTTTATTAACCTTTCTCTAACTATAACCAAAATCATTTGAAATACCTACATTTATAATTAAACACGTGTCTAAAATATCAGATGAAATTGTAAAATACTCTAGGCTTGTATTTTCGAAAATGTGCCACTCGTCTAGCATTCCTATGTTTGTCCACTCTGGGCTCTGTTCCACTTTCTTCAAACGTAATCGGCAAAGGTTTTACACATTGCACTATTGGCAACAAATCTTTCCAAGGTAACATACATCTACAGAGTATTGGCTGTGTGTGGGTTAATTTACCAAACCAGCTGACAGACTTGTCAGGACCCAGGACAAAGGTCAGTGGGCCCCCTATAAAAATGAATAAATTCATATTTATTTGTTTATTTTCCAAAGAAAAAAAAACAAATCAATGCTTTTATATGCATATAACCTTAGAGTAAAAATATATTACCAACCAAACTCATTTATGTAGAGATAATAAATAACAATCATGGGATTCCTTGGTGTTTGTGATCACTTTACAATATTAGATTTTGTTAATGAACAAATGACTAGGTAAGGATTACACTCATGCAGCCGTCTCCACTGTCAGTGGTAAGGTGTTTTACTGTATTGTCTCATATGGAAAAAGGTCACATATATTTCAGTAGATGGTCTATCCAAAGGACTGTTCCTTCACATTTCAGGCATGGGCAGATACCACAGATAGGGGCCTGCCAATTAGAATGCATAGTAAATCCCTTGTAAGCTTATTAAATCACTATTATCCCTAATAACACAATAGACATGATCCTCTTCTACCAACTGTATCCTCGTTTTATGTAGTGTACACGGTGACAAGCCGTGCCTGTCAGATCATCTATGTTGTGAATATTCTCTCGTACTCACACACACAAGACACACATAATTGTGTGCAGGCATTTGTAGATAGGGAGCCTCAAATCCCAGCACATGTCAGCGTTTTGAGGGATCATATAGATGCAAATGCGGCCATGTAATTGCACAAGCGGTAGATTTGCGCTCTCTAGGCTGGATGCTGTCATGTCAATGGTTGATTCCATCTGCTTTTCATCGTTGCTGCTTTTTTCTTCTTTTCCAAGACCTGATTTCCATACCAGCCCAAAGCTTTACAATCCCCTCATCTTATCCGCCTATTTTCCTCCTTTCTACACCCCCTCCTCATTCTCAATCTTCTCTGCCAACTAGTCTTTTCTGGTTGACGCAGGAGTGATGGAAGTAACAGCAAAAAGAAAAGTGAATGTCACAGACAAACACCTAAAATGAGAGTGGGGAACTCTCCATAGCTAAAGTTTACTGTAACATATACCAACCCCCATTACTTTCTAACCTATGCTTCCATACAAGTTACATATGTGTGTGTAAATGTGTGTTGTTGTTTTTTTGTTTTGTTTTAGGACTTATTTCCCCTTTGACACGACATAAATCCCATTTCAGATAACATCTAAGCTTTCAGGTAAAGTCTATTATTTGATATAAAGGCATACATTTTTTTACAATAGGCTAAACAGTACAGAGACAAACCTCAAAGTCATTTGGCGTGATGAGACCAAACTTAATTTTTTTGGCCACAACCATAAACATTACATTTGGAGAGGAATCAACAAGATCTATGATGAAAAGTACACCAGTCCTACTGTGAAACATGGAGGTGGATCACTGATGTTTTGGGGATATGTGAGCTACAAAGGCACAGGAAAAGATGAATGCAACATGTTATTAGAAAATACTGGAGGAAAATTTGCACTTATTAGCACGGAAGCTGCACAAGGGACGTACTTGGACGTTCCAACATGACAAGGGTCCAAAGCACAAGGCCACGTCGTCCTGTCATTGGCTACAGCAGCATAAAGTGAAGGTTCTGGACTGATCTCAGTCTCCTGACCTTAATATCATTGAGCCACTCTGGAGAGATCTCAAATGTGCAGTTCATGCAAGACAGCCCAAGAATTTACAGGAACTGGAGGCTTTTTGCCAAAAAGAATGGGCAACTGTTATTGATGTTAAAGGTGGCAATGCACTCTATTAAGAACTGGGGTGTGTAAACTTTTGATCAGAGTCATTTGGGTAGTATTTGTTTTCATTATGATTTAAAAGGTGTAAACACAATTGTTTGATGATAATTGGCTTCACCAAACCACTAACTATGAGTAAAGAAAAGTTTGTGTCATCATTCATATTCTCTAAAAAATTGCCAAAATCACTAATTCTGCAAGGGTATGTGAACTTATGAGCACAACTGTATATATATAAATTTCTAGATTGAGTTTTTACCAGCAGCAAATACAAGGTTCCAGAAGGGCACACAGAGTGCAGATATAAATTCACTCACATACTTTACCCTTCTTCGCTCTCCTGCCTTTCCTTCAACACATAACACTTCCTGCAGAATTCACCGGCTGTGTGTGCTGTGCAGGCTTGAGATAACGTCCCAGAAGTTTTCCAAGGGCAGGACGAGTGTTCAGACATCAGAGGGAAGCCGCGTCGAGCCGAAGCTGATTCATTACATGTGTTGCATCTGCCTCCTATTAAAAAGCCCAGAGCACTCTGTCTGTCTGTGCCGCTCTCACTCTCTGACTGCAAACTACCTTCTGACTTCTCGCCTTTACCCAGGCTCTCTTCAAACTGCATCTGTCTGTCTGCTTCCCTAGAACGCTCTTTTGTTTCCTGATGGTATGGCTCCTTCCTATAGCCTCAAAACGATGCTACGTGTCAACACACTTATAGCACCATCATTTATTTTATGTCAATTACATTTACATTTTGAGTTTATATGTTTAGTAAATTTTTCAATTTTAGACCATTCTTTGTAGTGTGACAATTTAACTTACCAAAGCTCAGCCAGTCAATGCTACTGTGACAAAAACGTATTTTGTAATAAATGTTATTAGCAGAAAACACAGTAACTCTTAGTAAAACTCTAAATGACTGTTTTGGTAAAGCTGAGTGAAAGATTCAAGAGCTTTGTGTCATATGTGAAAATATACTGAACTGATTTACACTAAAAACACACAGCCAATAATAACTGTACTATAAATTAAAATATTTTTCTTCTTAACTTTAACAAAAAGAAATCCCCAAGGAAACAAAAAAATAATGTTCCGTATATTTTCAAATGTAGTGTGTATTGTGAAGGCGTCACACCTGTGGTCCGCACTAAAAACTTACAAATTGTTGTATTCATTAGGTTCAGAAACTTTTGCTTTCCCACTAGAGTTTTTAAGTCCGTACCAACGGACTTTCCTGATGTCATCAGTTACGTTACTCGTGTCCTCCTTGTGCGTTGACATCTGATCGGTTGTAAGTTAGACGTCGGCGTATTGTCACTTCAGCTGCTTGTTTACTATTTTGTGGAAAATAAACATCAGATTTGTGTTGTAGCGACAACATGTCTGCTGTTGATATCAGTTGCTACCAGCTGAAAAAAAGTATTTAAGGATTGTTTGGGCCTATTCTACTTCCTCTCTGTCTTCTTCTGCGGTTATGCTTCTTTAACTTCCAGTGTTTGGTATAAAAGGCCGACTGTAGGTGTAAAAGTAAGCTTTCACACAGATTTAGTCCGAACCAAACAGGAAAGTCCGAAAGTCCGGACCAAAACAGTGCAGGTGTGAAAGCGCCTTTAAACATGCTTCCATATGAGCTTGAGGATTGGAGTTTTATAGATACTTTTCTATAACCTACCTATTCTGTTTGATGAATACAATCTAAAGTTTTACTCAAGTGACGGTTCAACATTTAGCATTTTTTTTAATCACTTGCTCATTTCCTGTGGCTTACAATCTCATCTACAGTGTTTTAATTATGTTGCCTTGATTAAACACATCACTGTGTGTGTGTGTGTGTGTATGTGTGTGTGTGTGTGTGTGTGTGTGTGTGTGTGTGTGTGTGTGTGTGTGTGTGTGTGTGTGTGTGTGTGTGTGTGTGTGTGTGTGTGTGTGTGTGTGTGTGTGTGTGTGTGTGTGTGTTTCAGTGGAATCGGGCCTTTTTGCCAAACATACGTCGACGTTATCTGATAATTATTTCAGATTACATTAGAGGAAATTAAACATTCCAGTACGTGTGAGGGTGACAAAGTTGTCAAGTATAGTTGCAGAGTGTGAATGTTGCACTTCCAAAAATTTTATTTTTTTCAACTGCTAATAAGATCATTTTTAAGTGTTGAAAATAATTAATGGTGTTATAGCAGTTAAGCAGAGTTGGAGCCTTTCCTGCACATATCTCTGCTGTAGTGTCACATAGGGAGGAAATATCATTTTTGTAAATGATTTGCTTTTATTTTTTTATTTGCTATTTGCCTTAAGGACTGTGAACTAGTAAGCCATCCATATACGTACAAGCAGGTGTATGTAATTAATCATTGTAGTAAATTTTTAGATTAGAATTTGTGAGATTTGGTGAGTCCATTTTAGGGTTATATAGCTTTGAATGATAACTTAGGCAAACCCTGTTATTTATGACATATTGCTCTGGTTTTGTTCTAACTTAGTATTTTTATATTTTTTTTTTGCCTACACTTTTGTGGGGAACTATTTCAACTGTAAATGTTCAGTGTGTGAAATATATTTAAGTTATTTATATATGTCTATTTGACAGAGACAGACTAAGTCTCTGGTTAGGCTTAATTCTACATAAAAGACAAACACAATATACATTATACAAATACAAACAGTTACTATCAATAAAACAAGGACATGGAACATTAAAACATACATTTACATTGTATTTGACCCTGGCTCACTCTTCCCCAAGTCCCAGATAATTACATATAATTCAATCTAGTAGGAGCCTGAAGATCATGTATAGCTGACACTGTTTTTTTTACCAGACATAGCAAACACATGGCAGCACCCTCTAACAAATGAAAGAATAAATCATTCGCCTTTTTTCAGGGTTTTTAGCTGATCACTAAGTGCAAATGTAGCAATTCCACCGGCATGTGCCACAACCTGATGTTGTTTTACTGCTCAGACTGTGCCCTTTTTTTGAAAGTGTACTTTGAATTGCAAATATTTGTGTCAAGTGTGAAAGAAAACAGCGTAACCATGATTTGAATTTTCCTTATAAGCACGCATATGTTTTGCAAGTTTTTTTACACATAAATCAAAGCTGTGCATTTTCATTTTTTATGTGCAAACAGAAAGCAAAATGGAGGTGCACAGCATTGCTTCCTGTTTTCATCCAATAACTCCAAAACTTAACGTAATTAGTATAATAATGATGGGTGTAAGAAAACACTATAAATGGCAGGAACAAAAAGGAGGGGTGCAGGGCTGTGCAGTAAGGCCATTTTCTTATCAGTGCAGGGCAGATACATACGGGGTGTGTGCCAGTGTGTTTCAGTTGTGTTGTCAGTACCCTCGGGACAGGTGCTGAGGGATCGGTTCGTGTTTGGGAGCAGGTGCACCTTCCCTCCCCTCTTGCTACGCTTTTGCCTTGTTCCCTCAATCCCCCTAGAGGCATATGGTGAGAGTGATTGGAGAGACCTGGGCCCACAGGGAGTGCTCCACTCCCCAGTTCATCTGTTCCAGACAGGGCCCTGCGGGACACTCGGCTCTCCAGAGGGCCCCGTTGGCTGGGAATCAGGCAAGAAGCCGTCTTCACTTTCAGGTTGACTGCTTTGTTACTGTGCTGGGAGGTCTCATTGGCCATCTCAGACAGCTTTTTATTGTGATGACTGCTACATTTTCACGTCACTGTCCATGCAGATAATAGATTTTACCTTGACATATTTTTTTTCATGTTCCAAATTCTAAATTTTTAAGGTGTGTAGCTTTTAATCTGTCAGCTCATGTTCTTTTACTTGCTGGGGTTTTACAGCCTCCTATTTGTGAGTGGGCTTACAAATACAAATTAGTTGAGAGCACTAGGAGAAAGAGTTATAGGGGCATTTTAGACCTTGTATAATATGTGTATCCCTTTTTATGTGGTCATTTATTATAAGACAAGTTCTATGAATAATGTATGATTAAATGGCGTAATGGATACACTGGGACTCGTCAAAATAAAAGCAAAAATCCATTTGCTATCCCTGTAGTAAATCGGCTAGCTTGTCCTTGGGCTAATTTCCAACTTGGGACTTAGTGGGGAAGTGAGTGCATGTCTTGATAGCTGTTTTAAGGGAGGGGGTGTTGGTACTGTAAAGTGAAAGAGGAGGAGGGGGAGCCAAAAGTGAAATGAGATATGAATGTGAAACAAAGCCAGGAGCACCTTTTTCTGTTGATACCCCCTACCCCCACCTCACACAGACACACATTTTATATCAGTCTGTTGCTTCCTCTTCCCTTCCCTCTTTCACAGCTCTGTCTCACACAATCTTTGAGAGTCATCCCCCTGCCTCTGAGCAGCTGCCACTTCTGAGCCTCAAGAAAATGAAGGCAGATGAATCAATTTGGCCTGTGGCCCTAAAGTGCACTTGTCTGCACCCCTGCCTGGGGGGGGGGATAATGAGCCGATAGATTGAACCAGTGGCTGAGCGCGGCACTAAGCACTGAGGTGGTTGGTGCACCACCAGGCCTTCCTCACATACACACACACCCCTGATGCCCCCCATGCAGTGGGAGCAGCCTGTCGCTGGGTTAATAGGGGTGAGGGTCCTCTGCGCAGGACACTTTTCAGAACAAATTAGAGGAAGGATCTGTATTTGTCCTTTTCAGCCCTCCCTTATGTGTATTAACCCTGTCTTCCTGTACTGTACGAGACATCCAGAGTGCTGATTGGAGCTTGGTAGTTCAGGGCAAGGCAGCAAGGAAAGGATCAAGCAAGGTAGAGGGAAGGAGCGTTTGGGGCATAGGGTCCAAATTCATAGGGGTAATGAGGATTGACAGTAGACAAGGCTGAGGCACAGCCTCTCTGAGTGCTGTTGACAGATGACGCAGACTATTGGACAACAAGTCAAAAAGCCTAGGTCACAGCTAACAATCAGACAATGCTAGGAGTCTCTCTTTGAGTCTACTACAAGGTAAGAGGAGGACAAATCAAAGCTTCCCCTACCTCTAACCAGGTCCGCACTGATAGGATAGAGACAGACACTGCAGCCAGGTCTATCACAAGCTGCTCTGAAGAGCTGTCTGCTGATTTTCTGAGCAGCCCTCTCTGGAAACAGAGGCTGTGCGCCTCACCCTGGGTCAGAGTAGTAAATGAGCAGGCCCATGTCGACACAACTCAACTTAGGGGGAAATTAAGATGCTGGAGGGCCCTTTGAAGATAATTAAAGAGCATAGAGTGGCAGCCTCCAGAGACTGGCTGGAGACATGTTCAATACCGAGACTAATGGGGCTAATTTACAGTACATTATTCATGTAAAACACAGGCACTTACTTAGCTACGTTTTTTTCTACATCTCTTTTTTTTAAAGCAAAGTGCCCTGCACACAGGGATTAGTAGTATGCAGTCCTGATTATTGGTGCTCCATATTTCAACCAAATCAACAATTCTCTTCAAAACACTAACGGGAACCCCCTACAAATACATTAGCTTAAATGTAAACGACAACATTCTGACCTTAAGAGTTCACACTTTTTGCGCTCAATCACATTACAGCAGACATCATTACCCTCGCTCTCAAGCTCCTCTGCTTGTCTTTAAGCTTGAATGAATAGAAAATTAAAAAAAAACAAAACATCAAACTTTACAGTTGGGCGCCTAGGGCCAATTAAATACCTCCCTAGACAGGAAATTAGTCCCTGCCTTAATCACAGGCAGTCAGGGTTGCCAATCTTTTGTCAGAGTCTGTGAATTCATGCCCAGATCAATTGAGCTCCTGTCCCGCTGAACAGCGGCTGTGGGAATGGCTCTTACATGCTGCATCATTAACCTAGGTGGCTAATTAGAAGCTGTGCTCTGATCAATAGCTGAGTTGATTGCTGACTGGGTAATGTAGCTGCAGACCTCAGAGGATTCAGGAACACTTTGGACGCCTCCAGGAATTTGTCAGCAACAATGATGCTGGGTAAACAAAGTAATCAATGGCTGCACTTGATGGTGATGGTGACACGGACTGTACCCCTGCCGGTTGAAAAAGAAATCTGCTTTCTTACATCAGTAAAAATAAAAAGGCCATCATCTGTTTTGAGATTTAAACATTGATTAGATTGACAGCTAGTCTCGTCAGAGCAAAAAATGCAGCAGCAGGAAGATGGGAAAGACTGGAAGTCAAACTTGATTAGGCCCACCTGGCAGGTTTCTCTTCCCCCATGGCTACACCCTGATTGCCTGGCAGCAACCCTCCTTCTTCTAGGCCAAACTCACCCCACCCCATTCCTGTCACTGTTGACCTCACCACACTGCTAATGCCCCATGGCCAATCAGTATGCTTGCCCCGGTGGCGGTAGGGTAATTAAAAGGGAATTGTGTCTACTTGGCATGTGAGCTGGTGGGCACAAGGGTAGACAAACACTCTCTGCCACCTTGCTTTCCTCCCTCACTCCCAGCCAGGTGGTAGCGTACAGGACCTGTCAGATTAGCTGATGACCCTTTTAATTCTAGCCCAGCCGGGGGCCATAATTGATATTTACCAGGAAAGGTTAATTGTAGCAGTGATCTGCTTAAATTACAGTGGAGATCAAGAGACCAGGCCAGCCACTGTGTGTGCCACCAGGGGAGCTGCTACACTGCTACATGCAACTCAAATGAATTACACCCCACAGCCATCTATACAGCACTCAAAGGTGTAAGCACAGGGTTTTGTGAGTGGGTCATGCTGCCCCAGCAAAGTGTATATTTGCATAGCTTGCATTAGGTCTATCTAGCAATAGCTGAATCCATGCCAGGTTTGAGCTGTCCATTCATTCTGTCATTGGGAAAGTTGCTAATGTCTTTTTTTGCATACTCTGCATGTGGATATGTGTCATTTTGGTTGGTCTTAAGGTGGAATCTATTTATGTTCAACCAAGCCAGGTTTAATTGCAGATTAAAGTCTCATTTTATTTTAGCCACATTCCTTATGCTCTGTCTTTTTGTTATTACGCCAGTAAAAAAGCTTTTAAGGTTGCAGGTGTTTTTGCTACAGCCAGTTCTGCTTTGCATTTAGCCAAAGCACAAACGGACACTGTGCTATGAGGTGCGAAGAATCACACCACCATACTCACTTAAGTTATTAATACTGAAACACTGAAAGTGAAATACAATCATTTATGCTTTTCATAAATATAGTCACATTGTAGAGGTTTGTTTTACTTTAAGTAACATGATATAATATGACCTTTGTAATTTGGTGTCTATTTTGATAAGTAACTATTCTGTGATTTTTGTATTTTTTTGTATTTTGTAGAGAAATGGTGCAAATAAAATCAGCAACATTTCTAGTCATATGACATAAATAATAACCTGAAACTACATGGCTTAACAGTGCCGTAATATGAATACAAACAAGTATGTGTATGTAGAGAATATACATAATGTAACCGTAAATTACCTCTTAATCTGTTTTTTTGTTTTCCCTTGCAGCTCAAACCTTTGGCACTGCGTCCAGTAAAAGTCAGTGAAGACGAGCCAGTGCAGGAGCTCAACCGACCGCACAGGAGCAACTCAAAAGAGCAGCTCAGTGAGGTGAGGTTTCGAACTGAACCTATTCCCTTTTCTACACAGAGCCAGGCTGTCCATTTTAAAGGCCAATGCAGCAGATCCTTGAGGGAGGGATCCAGAGAATGACCAGACACTGTCAATGTGGACTGTGGACTGTGAGATCAGAGGGCAGCTGATGCAGTAGCTCCTGCTGTTCGCAGTAGCACCTCATAAATCCCCTCTGACTGCTTGGCAGGCAACACACTGACAGGAAATGATTAAGCCGCTCAAGCCGCATCACCTGGTTGACCTGGCATTATTTAAAGCATGGCGTGGTAAATGTAGACATGACCTAACGCAGTTCAGCCAGGTGTGGGACGACCTTATTGACCTCAGAATGGAATGAGGTAAAGAAACGGTTCCAATTATCACTGCACCGGCATCCATATGCCAGTCCATTTAGGAAATGAGTAGGTGGCAAAGCGAAATGAAGGCCAGGCATTGGTTCAGCGTAACGGATGAAATAATGCAATTTAGATACAGGGGAAGTAATGAGAATTTATGCAAAATCCCAAGCGGCCAATTTTAAATGAATGTAGAAATATGCTTCCTAACTAATGCCTGTCAAGCAGGGCTCCCAAACCGAACTAAATTCAATCAGACTGTTCATTTAGCTTACAAAAGCAGGCAGAGGGAATAAGAGAGAGAAAGAAGAGGAAGGGAAATATTCAGGCTTCCTCTTACAGTGGGGGTAAAATAATGGAAAGAAAAGGATTTTAATGAACATATTAAACACATTGTTTTAAGCCATTCAGGATTCCCAAAGAAAATCCAGCCTTATGAAAATGGAAAATCATCCAGCCTAATTTCTCCATCTTCCTCTTTTTTATAAGCCTTGCTGCATTGCCCCCACCAACCCCCACCAACCCTCACTATTTTTCTTGAATTCGTGTAAAAGCTGTCTTTTAATGAAAAAGTCAGGAGGAAGAGGCGGGCTTGTCAGATAAAAGAACGACACTAGTTGACAGCTCTGACAGGGATATACGACAAGCACAGGGAAGGAAGGGGCACTGAGGGGGGGGGGGGGGGTTGGAGTCAGGAGGTTGTGGAGGTTGTGGTGGTTGCGGCGGCAGAGGGGATGTTGAAAATTGTCCAACATATTCTCCAACAGTGTTAGATGTGGCATGTCGCTCTAATCTATTGCCACATAAATAGTGCACAGACGTTGATTTTTGTTGCCATGCCATCCTTATCCATTCCCATCCTTCCTGCCTGTCTATCCCTTTCTCATTCTGTCTGTGTGTGTGTCTGTCATCTCTCTGGCTGGTGTATTGCACTAACTTGATAGACAACATCTCGCATATAATTCTTATTTTGCAGGCCCATAAAACCTCCTCGGCTCCATGAGCACTACTAATTTTCGTAAAACACGCTCCATCACATCAAAGTGGCTCCCTAGCTTTAAGAGCTCTTAACTAATGATACCGCATCGGCAACGAGTAAAATGGATTTCTCTTGTCTTACCGCCAAAGGAAATAGAGACAAATGTGATGTGCCGACGCGCCCACTGCCTGTAAAAACAGTCATGCATCAATTTGGAAGCACAGGGTGAAAAAATTTGTAGGGGGATGCTGTTTATTCACTGTCATGGTTGGGTCTTTATCTGTTTATTTTGACTAGGTAATTGTGCCTGTGGTGCAGCGGGGCCCGGCACTAAGCCACACAGGGATTAGGCAAATGTGAGGTGGGGAAGGGGGGCTGGTTTCATTGCATCTGTGTCCTGTCGAAGAGAGTACGACAGTTGTGGGGCTTTTAGGGTCTCTATCAGCCGCCTGTATCCACCCACATCAACCATCTGGGGTGCCTTTCCCAATGTCACTGGTCCTTGATGCTTTGATTATTTATTCTTCTTGAACCCAGAAATTCAATAGGTTTTATTTATCTTTTCTTCAATTAACTTATTAACATGTATAATTTGTATTTTGCACCTGCTTTCTTCCTGGATTTGTCAAAAAATACTAACATGTATTTAAAGTTGACTAATTGCATGATGCAGCTGATGTCACTGAAAACATATTTCTAGCAGTTATGTCGGTCATAACATTCTATAATGACACGTTACACATTTCTTCTCTTCTTTCACTCAATACTCCAGCCTGTTTCCCTCCAGAAATATTTGATTGGCTCACCTTTCAACCTCTTTGCAACAACAGAAAACAATAATCTAAGTTTGAGAGAAGATGGACTGGACTGCCCCACTTGTCGCCATGTTTTTCTTTTTTTCTTTTTTGTAAGAGAGTGGAGGAGGGGGCATGGAAATGGGGAGAGGATTAGTGGGCGGATTTAGCAACATTTCTCTTCTCTAGGCCTGTTTAGTTAACCCTTAAATGCCGCCAGCATCCGCCCATCCCTTTTGCCACCAACCACTATAACCAGCACACCACCTCCCCCTCAGTCCTTTCTGGGGCGGGTTCTTAAATCCTTTTGAAGTCCTAAGCACTGCAGAAATCCATTGAGAGCCATGTATAATGGCTTTTAAGAGAGAGTGTTTAGCTGTACGCCGACCCTTTGGCTTATGAACCGCTGGCGTTTTAATGCATCCCCCCTTTCCCTCCCCTCTGTTCCTCCCTTCACCGGCACTAAATCCAATGGATTGTCCCTCATTATCATTTAAATAACCCTCTATTTCTACTCTGAATGCTCCAAGTTGAATGAACTCTACATAGTGAGTCTAATTCCAAATGGCCTTGGCCTCCCACCACCTATGCGCCCACATGTACACAAACATTTAAGTGCAGTTGCAATATGCACACAGACAGCACAGCACATTTTCATTGCAAAACACTTTATGGCCTTTTGAATCTACAGATTTTGCCCTCTGTGCAGTTCTTTTCCCCACTCATTTTGGCTTCACTCTGGTCACAGTTGTGAAGGGAGTAAAGAAGTTGAGCAAAGCCCGAATAGCCTTTTGATTCCCGCAGAGCCTGCTTTCCGGTTCGCGGCAGGGCTCCTCCCTAATCGTCACCACAGGAGCCGTCCTGCGAATCAGAGGAGCACACAGGCGTTGATGAGGGCTGAGGCCTAGAGCAGGTGTGGGAGAATGGATGAGGGGCAATGGGAGGTTGCAAAACAAGGCAGGCAGTCGCACTGAAGGTGTGGGGGAGGTTGTCTGGATTGAAGGTGGACCTATGGATGAAATTGGTCTAGTAGAAAAGTCCCCTCCAGAGACTAGGGGGGAGAAATTGCCAATCTAGACGGAGGAATAAAAGCAGTGAAAAGTGGAAGTGGAAGGAGGGATTTAAAGATTGGTATTCGTGCTGGGCGCTGACAGACAGAGCTAGAACAGAACAAAACCCAGCTTTTTCTGTCTCCATCCTGCTCTCCTTCAGCATTTAGAGGACTGCATTAGAGCGCGCAGGAAGACTTTTAAGGGCAAGAAAGACTGTGCTATATTACAAAAGGCATCAAAGAACACTAAATCTGTGTTCCGAAACATATTAAAAAAAACTGAAATTTTCTGCTTTTTCATGTAACATTTAAATTTTTCTGTCAAGACATTTGAAAACAATGACTTGCAAAAGAGGAAATCAATTCTAGATAACTTGTTAATTAAGTCTGATGTGAGGTTCGCTTTATTACAATGACCTGGCATAGTTTCTAAACCTGCACTGCAATCTTAAATGAGTGTGCATGAATTTAAATTAAATATTCTTTAGAAATCTTGATCTAGTCCAAGGTCTATTAACTCAAATAATTTGTTTCCCATAGACAGAGGACAAGTGTTTGTTAAATGCATTGCAGCCAGCTCTGTGCAGAGGCCAGAGTGTACTAGAGTGATGCGTGTGGGCGTAGGGTACATGGCAGGGCGGGTAAAAGGTTAACGTGAATATTGATATTAAAGCGGTGCTGCTTCATCATGTCTGTGTCAGCGAGTGAAACGCTTCTTAAAGGTCATCCCTGTTCTCTTCTCTCTCCCTACAGAGTTCCACTCACTCGCTGTCAGGCCGCGGCTACTCGGTAAGTGACATTTTCATGCTTCATAGCTTTACGGCAGAATTACAATCTCCAACGACCCGCTTTATGGCTGCAGCGCTCGACATTTTAATTATGTTAAATAGAGTAATGGAGAAATCATGATATTAGGAACATTAATTCTGGCTGACTGACTGATTAAATTGTGGGAAGGTGTCCTGCTCTACCTTGGCAAAAAGAAGCTCTTTTTATTGGCATCGATCAACACTGCAGTTATATGCCTTCCCCAGTGACTCAGTGGTGGATATTCTGCTCAAAAGGCCCTTATATGCAATCCATTTCTTTGCCATAGACTCTACTTAAATTCATTTAAGTAAATGTAAAGTATTTACATTACATAAGTGAGTCAAGGTAAATGAGCCCAAGAGAAATTGTTAGATGCCTCTCAAACATAAACTATGCCACAAATTGTCAAAACTATAATTATTGTTGTAACCTTGCACTAGCTCATTACCAAACTGTAAATTTGTGCTTTCCCCCCTGCTTTTTTCCAATAATGTGTCTTTTCTCTGGATAATTCAGACAGTAGTTGTCCTTTATGTCCTTTGCTTAAAGGCACAAGCAGCACTCTTTAAAGTGTGCTACTTTTAGCTGATGAGTGGCATATGGCAGTTCTTATTGCTCTTTGAAAGCAATCATCCAGACAAACAAAACAACTATAAATGGTTTGTCATTGTTAATCTGCCTCAAAGGACTGCAGTTAAAGCACTAAACAAAGCTGAACTTCAAAAGACATTGATTTTTGCACATTTCCTTTTTTTTAAATAAATTTTGTTTTAATAGAACATGTCACTTTCCTATTCCCCGGCGGCTGCATACTCACAGATGGATGAAAACAAACAAGACCTTCCAAAAAAGCTTGTGTAGCCCTTTGGCTCAAGCTGTCAGTTTGAGTCGGCGGGGAACAAGGCCTTCTCTTTATCTGAAAGAAGGAAGGGGGGAGTCAGAGCAAGAGGCCACAGATGGAGGTGGAGGGGTTGGTGGTTGTTGTGTGGGGGTGGAGGCAGTCTGCAACCCAAGGAAAGTCCAGTAACAAGGGCAGGAAGTTTCATGTTTTCTGGCTCCCCTCTCGAGCTCTCCAATTTTGCTATCTACAGCATGTGTAGCCTCTGGGCACCTCCTGGGTGCTGAGCTCTGACTCTCAATCTGCACTGCTGCCGGGCTCGCTTGATTTCTGGGGTCTCTTTATCTGCAAATGCTTCAGGCTTTACAGTATGATGGTCTTGAGAAAGGGGCATGGGTGTGGGGTTGGTGGGCTCCAGGGAGCTGCCAGGAAGAGGCTGGGCGGGATGGGAGGAGGAAGACAAGACCAGGGGCACCCAGCAGTGTTATGGCTTGAGGAAAAAGAACACAGAGGCCGTGTATGTGGGCGGAGGGCTGTTTATGATGTGAGGAAGGGTGATGATGGGTCAAAAAGGCGAACACAGAAGCGGGCTGGCAGCGTCACCAGCCACCATTAGTAGGTTTAGGGCTGTTTGCTCATTGGCTCCTGTTGCTAAGCCCAAACTACAGCTCTTCTTCTGCAGAAACAATAGACCAACCAAGCTACTGACAGAGCCTACTATCACAGTTTGATTTTACAACTTTACTTAGTTGAGACACATCTATGACTGCTTACCTTGTTTCAATCCAGTAGTGCTCATGTCATGTATGACTGTTTATGTCAAATTGTTTGGCATTGTGTGTTTGTATTCCAACATATAGGGTTGTAACTTGCAATGGCGCAGGCCTGGCGGTGATCAAGACGGTGGTATATTTGTTATCATGTGCCCAACACAGCTACCTTCTGCCCGTCTGTGACTCTGCCAGCGCTGCAAGGGGTGGTGGTTAAAAAAGCAAGGCGTGGCATGATGCATAAATACAAATACAGCTTTATCAAAGGACTGCTTTGCGTTAAAAAATCATTATGCTACAGCCAGGATAGCACATGGCTAAATAAAGGCTCTGCTTTGCACTGAGACCTGCGCAGCTTTCCACGCATAACAAGCTTGTTTTGAAGCTGAAGTGATCACGCAGTGTCCATGTGATTGATCAATTAAGACTTGCGCATAAACACAACAAGGATGGCTTAAACCCTTTAAGCGACAGGGTTTATTTTTAAAAATACAGATTTTTGAGATCCAAATTTCAAAAGGCTGTGGTTTGAAAATGATAAGAGATAGAGTCCTACTCTAAACTAGAAAAACATCAAGTATGACCCAAAGTATGTAAGTGAAATAATTGTATGCATCTAATTTGCACACCATGGCATTATATATTGGCGGTTATGTTATTTACAGTACATACAGACTAATAAACATATTAGAATAGTTTGTTTTTCTTTTTCCTGTCTTTTTCTGAAATTAAATGATTAATAACAGTAACTTTTAAAGCAAAATTTGTAAACTACAGTACAACTACAACTTCTAATATACCATACTAGTAAAATGTATGAAAATAGATCTGAGAAATATACACATGTACTGTAGGTGTTTGGTTGCAGTAGCTTTATCTGTTCTTATCCAAATGCATAGTTAGTAGTTTTTTAGAGTGTGGGACCTCTCATAAAGCACAGCACACAGCCATCACTTTTATTACTATCGCTGCTTTGATTAGCGCATCCTCGCTTACTATGTTTATACCTGTGCAGGCTCAAATCCTGTCTATTTATACTTCCATCTTCGCCCTGGAAATTGGGAAAAAGTAGATTTGGACGCTCCACTCAATGAGCTTCAGTCTCTGCCTGATACCTGCATTTTGATCGGGACGATACAGCCCATAGTCTCTCCAGGGCATTACATGTTTTTTACTATCAGTACAATACTTGAATAAAATGGCCATTCAAATAATCAGATAATCTATGAAAGCATCTTATACATGTAAACTAGAAAGGGTTTGCATTATTATCATATCTTGTATGCATGTAATACTTATCAGACATTTTATTACTCGTCTAAAATCTGGCAACTCTCCTACCACCATTTACAAAACCATGAAATATGGAGCCCTAACTACATCATGTGACGTTTGCCTTCCAGCCCTCTGATTGGTTAAGATGGATCATTTTTTTCCTTCCACAGTCCTGTTTGGTAAAAGAGAGACTCATACAGTTTTAAGATTTAAATATCTCGTGTCCCAGACCATGATTAAAACCTGTCAGTAATATTCAGTCTGGAATGCTTATACTTATTTTTCAATGAATGCAATATTATATGGGAAAGTATTATAACAAGTAACTATGCTATTATTTCAGCCATTCTCTATTTCACCATAGCAGTGTCACATGCTCGAGATGGTGTAAAATGCAGTATCTGTTAGTGGATGACATGAACACACAAACACACAGTGAGAGCTGAAGGCTAATCTCCGCACCATTGGGTCCAGTAGCGAGAGCAGCAGCCCGACTGAGACCCACTATCTTGCTCTCTGTGGAAGACTGGATATGGAATTGTTTATCAGGCTGACTCTCCTGTCTGCTTTGTGCAGGCTTCATTATAGCCTCAGCTATGTTTGGGCGACAATATCTGTTCCTTGTTTCCTGCACTGCTACCTGCTTGTTGTTCCAGCGGAGATGGGCCCAGGCTCTAGCGATTTATCATCCTCTCAGGGGCTTCTTGATAAAGAACCCAGTATCCCCCTCTGCGTAGGAGAGATAGAGGCTGCAAGAGACAAGGAAAATGTCAAAAAAAAAATCTATCTGCAAATATCTGTCCATGCGTATGCTATCCCTGAGCTGGATATACTGTACAGAGGAGGCAACATTTTAGCAAAGCCAAAACAACACCTTTTGAGGACAACCAGGGCCAAGTACGGCTCGTGTTTGAACGCTCAATAAAAGTATAAATCTTTGTGTGTGACAGTATAATGTGACAAGTCTGTCTGGTAGAGTTTATCTCTGCGATGTCAGGGAGTAAAACCTTGTCGCTGTGTTTATCCTAAAGTGCTCAAAGCTCTCAGACACGCCCGATCTTAATTTCTTCCACTTGCGATGTTATAATCATATTTAACGCTAAATGAGTCTACACTCCAAACAGAGCTGTCTCAGAATAATTTGTGCATTCTTTAACAGCTTTGTTTTAATTGATTTGGCATTCATAACCTCCACATTGTGGAGAATACACTTCTCTGAGTGACAAGGCTTTTTACAAGATCTTTATCGAATACAGGGATTATGTCACTTAATTATAATCAAAGCCATTAAAGGCTTCACGCTTTATTTCACCAAACGACACAGATCCTCCGGATTAAATGCTAAACAAAATGATTGAAGGAAAATTGAGTGTAAATTTCAGTGTATACTGAGAACATTTTGTTGAAGCTTTTATGCATTTACATTTACATTTATTCATTTAGCAGACGCTTTTATCCAAAGCGACTTACATTGTTCTACAGTAATTACCAGTGTTACAGCCACTGGAGGCAAGGTGGGTTAAGTGTCTTGCCCAAGGACACAACGACAGTATGAACTGTGGGGAGAGTGGGAATCGAACCGCCTACCTTCCGGTTGAAAGACGACTGCTGTACCCACAGAGCTACTGCCACCCTATGCAGTGTGCAATAGTTTTATTTTTTACCCCCCACGCACACACGTTAAATGAAACATCACATCTTAGAGACGTGGGGATCTTATTTTGAGCCCTACACTGTCTGAGTGTCTCTCTTGCTCTGCTTACATTTGAGCAGGCTGTACAGGTGTCTCCTACCACCAGCTCCACACATGGTGAAAATTAGTGAAGGAAACCAAGTGCCCAGCAGGAGTGGGCCGGGGCCGTGACATTGTCCTGGCCTTGGGGTGGGGCGCTGCCTGTCAGGGGCCTCACTATGACTGCTGTCTGCCTTGAAAAACCTATTTGTTTATCCCTGTGTGCGGTCCAGCTTCAGATCCTGGACCCTGCTGCTCTCTGCACACCAGGGACATGGGCTGTTGCCGCTAGCAACAGATAAAAATTACTGTTAACCACAGCAGGGCCCACAACACATCAATCAACGGGTCTGCAGATAAAGGCTGCAGGCTTTAGGGGCCCCGGCTGAATGGCACAGCTGAAAACCCTTTTCCAGTGGTTGAGCACCTAGCTCTGGTGGCAGAGGCCTGCTATCATTTAGAGTTGAAGAGAGAAACTTCATTTTCAGCAGTTTTGTTCTAATGGAGATGGATTAGAGGCATCATCACAAGAGAAACTCTTGAGGTCATTGTGAATTAGTGTGAACTGGACAGAATCAGAAAAACTAGTTCAAGCATAGTTCACTTGTTGTAATTTTACACTTTATATTGCTCTAATGTCTGCTTCAGTTCAGAAAAAAATACATTTATAAGAATAGATTAAAGTTAGGATTAACAATGTTTACGCAGCTATATGTTAAAGTTTTTAAATGGTGTTAACATACAGTGTTTATTATTAATTAATTTTTTTACTTATTACAACTTTGTTTACCCTTAAGTCAAATGAATCGTTGTGCCAATCACAAACTTAATATTTTCTTATAATGAGGCTGATATAATGATGTGTTAGGTCCCATGTTACAGTTAGCACAAATGAAACACAGGTTCCCATGTGTAAAGTTTTAGTTATATCCCCTCAAGCTTAACTGTGTCCCGTATGCACTGTCCCCTGACTCATATTTGCCCCACTTTAAACAAATAGCTCTATAATGTAACAATCAAACAATGCTCCATGGGTTTATTTACTGCAAGCTTTCTCCCCATTAAGCTTCACGGACACTGTAGACAAATAAAGAGGTAATTTCACTTTATCATATGTTACATATACCACAATCAAGCAGCAATTACATGCTCCTTCCATTTGTAAGAGCTCCCAATGCCGATGTGGATGTTTTAATGAGGGCTGTAATGAACGTTTGGGGTGTTTGGCAAGTCTCCTAGATGTTGCTGGGGCTTTTATGGCTTCCCATTATAACGTACAATTTGCATCAGCAAATTACAATGCTCCATATCATTATCCCGCACCAAGGCCCGATCATAAATTAGAGCTCCAATTACAAACATCTATCTGGGAATGAGAAATGAATATGATGGCAGCCCACCAGACAGACGGGAGGAGAGAAAACCTCCTGTGGATTGTGGGATGAGACTTGTATAGAGGTGTGATATTCTCATAAAGCACCCTTATAGGGCATTCACACTTCCAAACAGAATGGTCCATTTTTGGAAAAGAACCTCTGCTAGTATTGTTTTGGCATTTCCATATGTCATATTTCACAGTGCAATGCACAATGAACCTTTTGAAATTTGAATGCCTTCCCACTACTACACACAGATTTTGTGGCTGATTGTTTTACACTTAATTTGAAGCACTGTAAGCCTGTTCATTGAGCTGTGCAAAGGAAGGGCCTTGTCTGTTGTCTCAATTCAGACTCTGCTCTCATCTGTCTATCTGTGGGACTGCCTTTCGTTCTCCTTCAACTTGATTATACTCTGGAGGGAACATAATAAATCATAGACATTTATCATGCTGCAACTTATTAATTCACCGCCACAAGTGTAATATAAGTCTGTGTCATTTAAAGAAGCAGGCATTGCAGCATTGCTAATGTTCCCTCAGGAATCCAGAAAAAATATTTTGGCTTTGGTAAACTCTAGTAACAGAACTTTTCATTAGGTTTTTCATTTCCTAATACATACTGCTTGTCTTTCATAACACATTTTTTTCACTGATATGAGGATCACCACTAACAGTTGTTGTAAGGCCACCAAACTATGGTGTATCTGTGATGGTTGTGTTGCGTATAATCTGTAACCCATGGTCAAGTCTCACATAGCATGTAGAACATAAGACATTGATACGCATGTAGCTGCAGGCACCAAACACAACCCACCTTTACTGATCATACAAAAGGCCTGCGGCTTCCCACAAACTCACATGAGCCCCCAACTATGCACAAACAAAGCCTGAAATTAGGAAGAGCCAGAGGCAGGCCCATTTTGACAACAGAGCTAAAATGTTCCTTTTTCACGGCCTCAGCAGATTTCCAGTATTGTTAATGGGCAGACAAATGTATTAGTGTGTTGCCTTTTCTAGTCACAGATTTTGAGAGAAGATTTCTCATCTTGTTTCAACATCAACACCTCCCATCACACTGTAAAAGCTCATTTTAAAAGGTACTAAAACCTCAATTTGTAGCCTTTTAAGGGTGTCAAAACATGTTTAATTCATTTAGTATTCCACCATAACCTTCCAAGTCTGTAGATTCAAAGACATTCAACTTGTCAGCTTGTCTTCAGAGCTGCAGCGCATGGCATTACAGAAGGGCTGTTTTTAGTTTTAGGATATAGAGACATTATTGTATGTTTGCAGATACCGCGTACAATTATCAGCTCTGTCTGTAATATTTTTATAAATCTATTAGTGTTAAATCTCCATTCACTCTACATAACTACCTTTGCCAAAGCTGTACAAAAAAGTTGTACTAAGTAGGTCACATTCTGCCACTCTTCTAATCACTAAACAAAAAGAACGTAGTTTCCCTCCATCGCAGCCCCTGAGCCTTGCTCCTGGGATTTCAGTTTGCAACAGACACTCATTTGATTCCTCCCATTTATTTATTTTTCTCTCTTTTTCTTCTCACATACCTCATTCTAGTTTTTTTTTCTTGCCTTGTGTCTGACAGTACAAAAGCAGCACCAACCTGCTCCAGACTTCAGCACATGCACCTCCACTTCTCCTCCTCCCTTTTCCCTGTCTCTCAGTGGAGAAGTTGTCTGACTGTAACAGCAGGTAGGGGATAAGATTACATGCGAAGCATGGGCAATTATACTTCCAGCTGATACAAGTGTGTTTATGAGAAGTGTAACTGTTAATGACAGTGTTGTGGTTTCTCCCGAAGCCACAGTTTATGCAGACCTAGTGTTTGTGACGGCCTAGTCTCCTGCTATTTTGGCGTGCCAAACAAATTTATTCCTCATTCTGATTAACATAAAAAAAAATTTTGGGCCAAATTTGGCTCAGGCATTGGACCCAGGGGGGCACACTTCTCCGTCTTTACCTGGGATTTTCTTGTGTCCCAGTCCCAACCCCACCCAACAACAGTAAAGTAACTTTTCCTACTTGTATTGTTTATATTTTATAAAAAAAAAAAACATGGTCCATTATGCAGTTGCCAAATAGTAATACATTACATCATGTTTAGATGTAAGTTCTAGCTCTGAGTTCAGTGTCAGGCCAATGCAATCCCGCAATTATTTCCACCTTGTTTTCAGAATTTGACAGTATATTCAGAAGGTCAAAGGTCAACTTTCTTCTGACACCTTCTTAATTTCTTAAATAAACCCAAGTCACTTATAAATTATACAAGTCAATTTACTTTTATCATGCATGTGAATATAATGAAATTTGCTCTTAAAAAAAATCATATTTAATCTTGAGGCTCAAGGAGCATGAGTTTCCACTCTCATCTCTAATGTTTTGTGCTTCATGGATCTTAGACAGTCTGGTCTATGTAACCTGCTTTTACTGTGGTCTCATTGTGTTGCTACTGTGTCGTACTGTACGTAATAAGTTTTAGTTTTGTGTGAACAAACAGTAAAAACAAATAGCTCTAGCAGACCCACTACGCGCAGCCAGACTGATGTCTCACTAGGGTTTGTCTGCTCTGCCACTTCCCCCCTACGTGCTTTCACACACGGAAAGCAGATTGCAGCAATTGGAGTGGAGTTTGTGTTTAGATAAAGAGGCCTAATCATAATTGCATGGGGCATCCGGGGTCTAGGCATGGTGTCACTGGACTCATTTAGTAATGCATGGGTTGTCTATTTGAGGCGGGCTTGGAGGTGAACTACAAATACATCACATGAAACTCCACATGTTTTGCATTTACTTCAAGTGAAAAGGATTGGTGTATATGTTTCGATCTTAGTGTATATTTTATTGTGGCAGTTCACATTTGTTGTCTGTGGAGCAAATCTGTATGCACTTGTATTTGTACCAGATGGTGTTTGTCTTTTGTTTCCTGTGAGACTGCACCTGTTGGGGTGAGTCTACCTGTTGGACTCACTCCATCCACTGACATATATCATGTGCCCAAACAAATGTACCTGTGTTTCAGAAGATAGCATTCTCACTTGGAAATTAGCTCTTAAAGCGACACTATGTAACTTTTAGCCACTAGGGGCGCAGTTCCCTCTACAGACTGTCTGTGTTGTTTGTCTTTGAGAGGAAACTTCCTAAACTGGCAAGTTTTGAAGAGAAAAACCTGTCTTCTGAAACGGAAGGGTCATCTGAGTGCATTCTGTACAAATACAACTCTGCTGGGGTCCAGTGTATCAGCCTAGTTCTGCTCCCTGTGTTTGAGCTGCTGAGCATGTCACTTAGGGGAGGTCTGCTCGTGTCGGTGGCATGGAGTTATATATAATTTATCAATTATATCTGAGTTTTCTGTCCAGCTGAGGGGATTCTGTCAGTGAAATGAGTATAATTCTACCAATTGTGTGTCTAAGAATTATTAAGTCAATATAAGAATGTATATTTTTGGAATAAAAAAAAAAAAAAACTAGCTAAAAGTTCATGCAGTGTTGCTTTATTGTCAGAACTACCACTTATACAGCTTTTGTGTTAATGTATGTGGGAACATAGGAAAAAAAGGAACAAAGGGAACATAGGATAAAAAAATTTAAAATTCTTTGTAAAGATAACTGCTTATAAATGCAAATGGAAGATTCACCCTCCAGTCTTCTTCCCCAGACCATCCACACTCCAGATCTGCGCCACTGTGCCCGCAGCGTGTGCTTGGCCTTGGCCCCAATCACACCGGGGCACATGGGAGATTAACTGGGCTAGCTTACTCACTCAGCAGGTTCCCCGACTCCCCTCCACTCATCCTGGCCCAATCTGCCAGCTAGTCTCTTGCTCCGCCGAGCCATGGCAGCAGGGCACCACAAGCCCGGCCCGCCTTCATTACGCCTGCCAGATGGGCTGAGAATTAGATTCGAACTCCCGCCATGGAGGGAGGGAGTGAAGAGAGATTGAGGAGAGAGGTGGAAAAGGGAGGAGGAAAGAAATTTGGGTAAGGGGAGAAAGTAATGTTTTTTGTTTTCATTTATGTTGCAAGTTATTACATTTTAATGTAACACCCCTGGGACCTGGCAGTATTAAATGCCTGCTTTTGAATAATCGACACTAACTGCAAGCAATGCTAGGGAGAAATAAAATTAGCGAGCGCAGCAATTTGGCACAGTGATTATCGGCTCCTTGGAGGCACTTTCTGATGATTTAAGAATGCTAACATTTAAGCAAGTCAGATCTCATTACTCTTCAAGGTTAAATCGAGCTGTGTCGGAGGGGAGGCAGATGCTTGATTGGAAATAGTGCTTCTTGTCTCCCAGTGTCTCTCTTCATCTCTCCTTGTTCGTGCCGATGTTTCTGACGTCTGTAGCAGCTTTCTTCAAGCGGCAGAAAGACTCAGGGCTGAAATCTGTCAGACACTGATGAGACCTTTTGCCAGCTCTTAATTAGATCTGCAATACTGGGTTTTATATGGAATAATTTTTCCTGCACCAACTTAGGGCACAGTCTCACCCTCGTTCAAAATCTTTCCCTTTTCCACAATGTATTGTTGGGCTCCGAGGCACAAAAGTTACAAAATTGCAATCCTTTTGAAACCAGACCAAAGGGAAAATGTTTATTACATTTTAGGCACCAGCACAAATGTTCTTTTATACTGCAGTTTCCTCATCTTTTTCTTCTTGTTCTGTAGAGGCATAAACTATTTTCAAAGCAATTTCAGCCCTGGCATTTTTGGTCCAGTGTTTACCTCAGCCAGCTACACACATCTGCTCCCCACACAAACTTGATCCAATTAGGTGACACCAGACAATGGTTTACTCCTCAATAAACCCAGCAAAGCGCCAGGGGTCCCAAACAATACGGAAGTGTTTTTTTTTAATTTATTTTTTTTTTCTCCAATATGAGGCTTTGGATCCTTTTTAAAGGTATTTACTCTCCAGTGATGTGTCAGGCCAAAAACGTTTCCAAAAGCGGGCTCAGCTGGGTAAGTGATCAGCGGTGAGGATAATGATGCGAGTGGGAGCACTATGGTGGTTGCAGATGCACTTTGCCGTGCAGTGTGTGATAAATCCCTCCCTCTGCTGCACTGCACCCTGCACAGTTGTGGGACAGATGGGTTGGACTTTTACTTCCACTTTAGAAATGCATAAGAAATCACAACATTTTTCTGCGCTGTGATGAGAGGTATTTAAAGCAAGTCAGGAGCAGCAAAGCCACTTTAGGGAATATGTCTATTAGTTTCTCCAAGCTGTTGTTTTCTCATGCAGGGGGGAATCATTGCAAGTCAAATGTAATCATCCCGCCGTTGGGTTATGCACCGTCTCGAATAATAATAATATTAGGTTGGTCCCTGGCAATGCCTACATCAAGCTTGTAATTTGAATTTCTGAGGCACAAGTTTTAAAGTTGATGTTAATCACAGCCAATCACTGGTGTTATCGTTGTTGTTTTGTTTTTTTTTCTTTGTTTATAACTGCTTTATCTTGGTGCATCTTTAAATTTGCCAGTTGAATATATTATCTGCAGTGTAGTCAACAAAGAGGGTGTCTGTAATGCAGGAACCTGCTCCCTCCCACTTACACGTTTTCTGCACTGTCTATTCTACAAGTTTATGCATCACATTTTGTCTGAGTTTTAGCCAAAAGGATTTCAGGATTCCAGCAGTGTTACTCCAAGAATGTGGAAAACCTTGTAAAATGGAACCAGGCATTTGAACATAAAACATTCACACTCGAGTATGATTAGCAGAGATTAAGGTGGGTTTGTTTTGCCTTTTAGAAGACCCCGTGACAATTTTCAAATGGATTCAACAAAGCTTTGCGAGCTGTGCCTCCTTAATCCAATGCCAAGAGTTCTCACCCACCTTTGCTCAACTATTTACATTTAAGTTCTCACGTCAGCTTCAAAGCCAAGGGCCTAGAGGCACAAAGTCCTTAAGTGCATTAACACCTAAAAGCAGGGGCTTTCTGTGTGGAGTTTACATGTTCTCCCTGTGCCTGCGTATGTTTCCTCCGGGTGCTCCAGTTTCACCTACTACTAAAGACATGTACAATAATAGTTTATTCTAGACAGAGAACTAGACTGGTAATGCGAACGGTTGATTAATAAGTTCATTTGAGCTATCTGAAAACTATTGTTTTACTATAGAGTAAAAGCCGAAAATCCCAGATGTAACCGGCCATTTTATTGCCCTGTGGTAACAAAAATATTGGTGAATACGGGAGCAATGGGCAGAAAACGTCCATAGTTTTTACAGTCATTGGCCCAAACCTACTTTCTTACGCTCAGAAAGGAAGTACATGGCTACACCAGGCAATTGAATTTATGTTTTAAACACAAATGTGAGAGAGGTTAATTGTTGCTGATACACAGTCAGAATAAAGTCACGGAAACCTTACTTAACAACAAGCTGCAAAATAATATTATAAAATACTTGCTAATGTGCAAATTTGGTGGTAAGGCTAATATTAGTTTATTTACTAAAGACTTAATATTTACTTGCAATGTTCATAATCCGAAAATGGTTTATGGTCCATGTATAAAGTGAGAAAAATAGAAAAGAAACTGTAATTGTATTACTTATAGAAAACACAGTTGTCTCGTTTTAGATAAATACCAAACATAATCTCCTGGTACTCATCTGAGGAAGTGACAAAAAATGATGTATACCCCGGATTGTGCTTTTATGTAATATTGAGCTGAATGAATTAAGGACACTCTGACCACTGAAATAAAAGATGTAGCTTGTATATTTTCTATTTGCTCATGTAAATAGTGGTCCATTCTGCTTTAGCTTGAGAAAGGAATGTGACTCCCTAGCCAGTGTCATGTATCCCATTTCCATAGCGTCTCATAGCGCATGTATATGATAAGGCGCTCTCCCATGTGCTGGATGATGTGATCCCCAGATAGATTCATTCATTCATAATGATAAAAGATGGGTTTGGACAGGGCTACTTATTTGACAATCATTGGAGTGCCACTGTGATGGATGACGAAGAGGTCCTGTACCTCTCGTCCCTCCCACCCCATCAACAGGGCTCCCTTTTCTGATTCCACCTTATTTATTTCCCTGGCAAAGCTCAAGGTCTCGCTTCACTTTAAAAGAGAAATATCAAATTGAATTAAAATTGCTCACTCAACCAAAACACAGGCCCATGCGCCTTAAAAATCACACATCTGTTCCCACAATTTATTGTTGCAAAGTCAATCCTTCTCTCTCTCTCTGGCCGCGTGGTAATGTGAATTATTCATGCCAGCGGGGCCACGGCGTGCTTCATCATGTTAAAGTGCCCATGACATTACTGATGGAGCCACCGCTGCCCCTGCACTGCTAGCTATGTTAATGCATTTGGAAGGAGGGAAGAAAAGACTCGCCAGCATCTCTAGGGATTAGGAGAACAAGAACAAATCACCACTTTGAAATTAGTACTAGTCCATGCCCTTGTCCAATCACAGACCTCCTCTTTGTTTGAAATAGTTCTGTGAATAAGAGTCATTAACTGTGTTGTAGTTCTTCTTGGCTAGTCACTGTAGATGCACCAATACAGTTTCAGAACAAATCTAACTAAACACTATTGTGTAGAGAACAAAGCATTTGTAATGCTACTGTATTGTACAACTATGTGTGACACTGCAGACCAAAACCCTTTTAAGATGATGCGTTAAATTGTGTAATGATTATTTTTCACATGAAGGTCTATTCATCAAATTAAATAATCTATTTGTTCTGTGCATTTGCATGCAGGTAAAACAATTCAAATTGCTGTCTTAAAGTTACACTGTGTAACTTTTAGCTAGTAGCATCGCATAATTTTAGATTCCAAGATATACAATCTTGAATTGACTTGATAATTCTTAGACATGCGATTGGTAGAATTATACCGATTTCACTGACACAGTACTTTCAGCTGGACAGAAAACGCTCACATAAATGGTATATAATTCCATTCCACCGGGACGAGCAGACCTCTCCTGAGTGACATGCTCAGCAGCTCAAACAGAGGGAGCAGAACTAAACCAATACACTGGAGTTGTATTTGTACAGAATGCACCCAGATGACCCTACCGTTTCAGAAGACAGGTTTTTTTCTCTCGAACTTGTCAGTTTTTCTGAAGTTTCCTCTCGAAAACAAACAACACAGACAGTTTGTTAGAGGGCCCCTGGAGCGCCCCTGGTGGCTAAAAATTACACTGTGTTGCTTTAATTTACTTTCCTCAGTTCATACTGCCGTTGTGTCTTTGGGCAAGACACTTAACCCACCTTGCCTCCGATGTCTGTGGTTCTGGTGTATGAATGTGTGTGTATGTTTGGAGGTTGGAGAGTCCATAAGCTTAATATGGCTGCCACGTCTCCACCACCAGTGTGTGACTGTGGAGTGAATGGATAATGGACTCTGTAAAGCTCTTTGAGAGCCTTGAAAAGTGATACATATGTGTGTTAAGTGCTACATGCACATAGGAAGGCACAGTTATTCTTAGATTCATGTGCTTTCATCTCTTCTACCGTTTGTTATTATGGCTAAGCTGTACATGTAAATGTACTGACTGGAAACAAAGAATCGCTCTCCGCCTCCAGAACGTTTTCTTCTGTGTTTCCAGAGTTTTACTTGTGAGAATGAGGCCATAAAGTGATGAGTAGATTGCCAGAGCTTTAGTGCTAGCATGCCTTTAAATACACATTTTCTATTGCGTTTTGGGTGGCACCAACACACTCGCATTAGGAATGGGAGTCCTAATTGGAACAAAAGGGAACGCAAACAATTTGATAGCATTACTTTACAATTGTGTCACCTAGCAACTTGATCTTCATGAAGAAGTTGATTTTATTTCAGTAAAATTTTTGTTGTTTTGTCATTTTTCTTGTGTTGACACGTGCACATGATAAAGTGGCCTTACTGTGAAAAAGGAATCGGGTTTGCATGTGAGAACAGCTTTTAAACTTCAACTCTTGACCAGAACTCATACCTTTCCATGTAAGTGCAAAGTTGGTGGACTTTGTTGCAAGTTGGATTCATATGCATAGTGATCCTCTTTATATTTCTTCTCTAAAGAAGCTGAACAAGTTTCCGCCCCTATTGATAAGCTCTGTCTGAGATCCTAGTTTTTGATCACAACTCCACATCTTGGCTGGATTAGCTTTCCGCTCACTGAGAGTTTAAGCAGCACCCAGGGGATAAATGTGTTAGCGTGCATCTGTACTGAGAGCTCTAATGACAAGACATTTTTATTGGAACAGTGAAATTCAATAAGCCACCTCAATTGTATGTGCAAAGAATTAACTTTGATGTTGAGAGTGAATGTAGAGCATCACTTTAGAGGATGGAAGAATGTGCTTGCACTGAATAGTGTTGTGGAGGACATAATGCTGGCCTTAAGGGAGAGGCCATCACTCAGATCTCTTTTTGTCTTTCAGGTGTTTGTATTCATAACTAAGAAAGGCATGATTGAGAAGGATTTCTAAGGATTTCTAAGCCTGTGACTATCACATCTCACATCTCTCTGCAAAGTAGATTCATGCCAACGGAAGCCGATACCCAAATGTTATTTTTCAGTGTTGTAATTCTAAGTTTCAATGAGTCATTACAGATGGAAATCTTTCACAGAAAAAATCAGAGTAAAGGAATGAGCAAGGAGAGGAGGTTTAGCAGGTATGAAAGTATTTCCACTGTCAGTTTGTGTCAAAGCGGTCTCCCATACGCCCTTTGTTAAGCTTTTCTCGCCTTTTCAGAAACCGCCCGCGCGTCTGTAAAGGTGCTGGGCAAGATGAGCACAACTGATACTGTGGTTCCCACACGCTTCGCTGTCTGAAATTTCACAACCGATAGTGGTTACTGACAGAGGGGCCCAGATAACATCTCACCTGATTAGAAAAAAGAGAGCGAGAGAGGTAGTGAGAAAGAAGTGAGGCTAGGCTAGTGAAAACTGCATGTGTATAGCAGGCTTCATCAGGTCTCTGAGGTTGTCTCGGTTTCATTTGACACATCTCTGGCTGCGTGTCAATGCACCACGGTCTCCACAAATGACTGAATGATGAATTACATACCACACTTAGAGCTTTATCTTCACGCCTCACTTCAGCCATTATGCTATTTTCTTCTGTTAGCACTAAGGTTGCTTTTTTATTAGGTTGAACATTTTGGGGACTAATATTGACATTTTGGGGACATAATGAGCTCATACATGTACATATTTATTTTTATTGTTTCTTATGTCATAATTATAGTGTTTCTTTTCTGGTCTGGTTATGGTAATTCATGCAGAGCTTTAGAGATTAGGGAATACTCCCAGGGCCAAAAGATGAGCCTGGGCCCACGTAGGCAGAAGGTCTAGCCTCAAAATAGCAGTGTTGTATGGCTCTAGGGAAGAGCTTTTCTGTAACTAAGAGATGCTATCTCAACACAAGCCGTTGTAAAGTTGGGAGTGATGGAAGGAAGGGGGTAAATGGCATCATCCTGTTTGTTCCTATTGTGACTAAGTTTAACACAATCATTGTTTTGATCTTTGATTGTCCCTGATATACTGTTCTTCACTACTGTCAATGTTAAATACTGTATGTAATAGCCATAATTTTACTTGCTCAACAAGATGAATTAGGAGATAACCTGCTATTAATAACATGTTCTAAAACATTTAAATCCAAAAATGATAACATCTCACTCCATATAATTGGATCATTCTTATTATTCACTGTATCCTATCTGAAGTAAACTAATATGTGCCACAATGAGTCTTGCCTCCCTCCCTCCATTAGAGGTGCTTGTTAGCAGAGCTGCCATTGGCCCTCATTGCAAATACGGCTCAGTCACAATCTATTACCTTGACTGAGAACTTGTGCATCTCTTAACTGGCACCCAATATTGGTTTTGCTGATAAATTCTGCAAAAATGTCACATTAATGATGAGGAAAATAAACAGAAAGCTTGTCGGCACATGTGTGGGTGGCTGTCCCATGGGAGAGGAGTCTCAGGGATATAGAAATAATTATAGTATTGCCCTACAGGGGTTCCGCTACCTCCCTCTTCAAATACAGTCCCATGCGTCGCAGCTATTGAGGCACTAGTATTGCTGTAGTAAGACAGTTTTCATTTACTATTTACACAGGTCCCCCTCTACGAGCAAGCCTTCAGGATAATGTTAGGTCTTTTTATAAGTTACAAAGATGTAATTAGACAAATTAGCTCAGCAGACACTCAGGGTTGTGTTTTTAATGGCTGCATGTTGCCTAGGATAATAATTAGCAGGCAGCCGCTGCTCCAAAATCACACATTGTACCCGGGGCCTTGCATCTATAACCTGACAACCAGAAGCAGTGCGGTAATGACGGCTTATGTTTCCCACAGGCTTGGTTTGTTTCACTTGCCAGCCAGGTTTGATGTTGGAATCCACACTGAGCCACTGAGCAAATTTCTTGTTCATGCCCATGTATCATTTTCTTCCAGGTTGAGAATGTCGTCCTTTCGACACAGTGATGTATCAAATCAAACGAATGTGTTTTTGCCTCGCAGACGCAGACTTTAATTTGAGCCAATCTCCTTTATGGCTCAATTCATCAGGGGCTTGGTCTACATGTCCAGGTCTCTTGTTTTGAGCAGCACCCTGAGAGCCAATGAGCCATTTCCATACACCCGGTTCCTCTCCCTAATGACTTGCCGATGGTGATTTTTACCAAGCGGCTGTTTTTTATTGGTTTGGAATAAATTTCTTTCTCTCTCTGACACAAGACATTCTCCCTAAATTGGATCGAGGGGCCTGAATACCAAATCAGAAATGACCTAGCAAAGCACTGATTAACTTGTGAGGGAACGTATTGGTCTATTTTCTGTATGTGCACATATTAAAGTGTGTGTTAATCACAAATATAGTTTAGCTGTGATGTTTTGTTTTTTGTATGCTGGAAAGAATTGATTTTTTTCCACATTTTCATTGTTTGTAAACAATCTTAAGAACGCAGGTGCACATTACATAAGCAAACATCAAACATGGTTCATTAACTTAAGTATAAATTGTCCTAATAATTCTTTGTCACCATTATGTAAAATAGATTGTGAGGCTAGTGTAAACAATGTCTTAAGCAACA
>JALDNG010000043.1:3477500-3532500 GCA_024349245.1 Neodontobutis hainanensis | reverse complement strand
AGATGAAAATGGATTTGAGCTGGAATACACTCCAGAGAAATATATTTGTGTTGTGTAGAGAGTGCACATTGAGTGAATTTCAAAGTGCCGGATGACCTCTAACTTAATCCCTATCAAGGGTGCCCTGGTAGCTCAGGAGACTAATGGACATACTGTCGATTTCTGACTCAACACCACTTATTTGAATCCACCTCATGCCCTTCTTCGCGTGTAAGTAGTCATTTCAGCCTAGTCTGAACCATCTTTTCTGTGTCGGTGTGCACTAACAGCTCGTTTATGTAAAACTGTAGCTACACATATGGACGGCTTTGCTTACGGGTGGAGTCTCTTTATCTTCTGATCAAAAAATGCCATTATTATTACCCCTGACAATCACCGGCTGTAGCTATGATACACAATGAACACTACGATTAGCATACATTTACATTTCTGTGTTTACCGTTTGGCTTCAGAAGCTTGTCAAACACAATATAATTACAATTTGCTTTGACTAGTTGTATATCTTGAACTATTCCCTTGAGAGTTGTGCAGCAAGAATCAAGCCCCTGAGAATAGCCTTAGCTCATGTCATTACTGACATCAAAATGTTGGTCACAGAATGTAAAATGAAATGCAACATATTTGTGTGAGATTATCTGTCAGCATATGTAACAATAGTGGAACCGCATCTTTTATTTATAATTTTAAAGCCTCAGATTGGCTTCCCCTTTGCTCCTTTTAAATTTATACAAAGAATCATGTCTTATTATAAATAGCAAATTACTAGTCACCCGAGAATGTCGAGATAAAGATTAATTAGAATTGTCACCTCTGAGCTGGTGATCTCTGGGACACAACTTGCGAGACAGCTAAGGCAATTGTGTTCTTTGATTTTTGAAGTGATTCTCTCCACTGGATGCCATTTGATATGTGTAATGTACAGAGAAACATTTCAATATATCTGTTATATTGTCTCTAATATTGAACTCTTGTATTTAAATTCATTAGCTTAGCGTCAAACCTTTAAGCAAAAAGTTGAGCATGTACCACATTATACACATGCAACAAATCTCTCACTATTGCATCTTTTACAGCTCCTAGCCAGAACAAAATGTACCAGAGTGGCACCAACACGCTGCTGGGCTAAAACAAAAAGGCTCGGGTTTACAAGCACAAGAAAGACATGCGCTGGAGCTACTGCAATTCCTCAGCCTGTGGAGGGGCATTATCCTACAACGTTCCAAAGCTCACACCCTTCTCTCCTTCCTCCATCTTCAACCTTTTGACCTAACCCTCTTTGATTTTCCCAGAGAAAAATGGCTTCTTTGACTCCTGGGGAGCCCATGAACAAAGAAGTGTCCTTGAGCTATTTGTCTTGCTGTATTATTTTTTTTTTCCTCAAAGTAAATCTGTACCAAGCACTGTCAGCCAAAGAACATCCCTCCTGTTACTCCATACAGTATCTCCTCCGACTGCAGTGTATCAGAACAGCGGGATGTCTGTTTGTGGTCCATTCATAATTGTGCCATGGTAATTAAGAGCTTTCTGTAAAATGAGAGCTTTGTCAGGTCTCTCAGATGTTTCCAAACAAGTCAGCCTCCAAAGGTGTTAGTGTTGCACATTCATCATTGTCATCTGGGGATAATTACCAGCCTATAAATCAGTAGTCTGACTGGGACTAGCATCCACTGAAAGAAAAAAAGGCTCTTTTAAGGTGGATCAGTCTGTAATTTCTTTCAGCCTACATACATTTATATCAATACCAATTTAATGTTGATTATGTTTTGTCAAATAAATTGACTAAAGTATGATAATTTTACCATAAGCCCAGTGCTAATTGAGATAACCATAGCAGACAAGGCTGACTTTTACAATGATATGAAGGTTAAGTTGGTGCTTTGTTAGATTTATGCTGCCTTTCAAGCATCCTTCATTTCCACTTACTTACCAGATCAAGCAATCCCCGGCTAGTCTATAAAATCCCACAGCTTACTTTTCTTTAATTAAATGCCACTCTTAATGCTCCCCCTGCACCCTGTATATCAGCAGGCGTAGCTGATGCTTTAAAAAGCAAAGAGCCACCTTTAATGCTGTGCACCGTCTGCAGCTCTGAAGCACAGAGGGGACAGAGCAACCAGGCATCCATCTTAACAAGGTCACACCGTTTGATTTTTAATATAACGGTCAGTGCTCAGGCCCTGCGTCCTCCTTTGAAATATTAGCGCTCATTAATGATGTGGAAGCAGGCCTGCCCCTCCTCTACTCGCAAAAAGCCATCAGCAATCTTTCTGTACACGAGGGTGTGCAGAGTCAGGTCTGTGCTTAGACCTGCTCCCACTCACTGCCAGGGGCTGGCCAAAAGCCTGCTTTATAGGCCTGCTTTATGGCATTCATTATGCACACTTAACAGCCGCTGTAATTCTCTCTGATGGGCTGGGGAAGTGAGGCGATTAGCTGTTGGGTCTAAATGTGGATAGCCTAAGAGTTTGACCTTTTGTTTTGAACATAAAAGATGATGTCTGCCTCATACAGAGATATATCTGCGGTGTGCTTAGAAGTTTTTGTTTTAACCTCCGTTGTTACATATAGTATGCTGTTATTATATTGTGTTCCAATCAACTGGAAGAATGCAAAGATAACCTGTTGTGAATGTACATTTCTTACGTTTTTACTATGACAGTACAATGACATGCTTTCTTGTTAGAATCAGCAATAGCATGCCTTAAGGTCACTCATTTCTATGTGATACAGACATGTATTCAGTCTCAAGGATGCACTGATTCAACTTTGATTGCTGAAGGTCAAAATCCTAACCTTGTTAGTCTGGGGTGTATGAACCACCTGGAATTCCTACAAATATTGACTGACTGAATGAGAAAATTTAAAATGCATTGACTGTGTAAGGTCGAGTTCAAATCCCAGCTAACTCATACATCCTCGAGTAAACTCCGGCCTTTCTGTGCGGAGTCTGTATGTCCTCCACGTGTTACCATGGGTTCTCTCCAGGTACTCCGGCTTCCTCCCACCGTCCAAACACATGCTTGAATATGTTAATTGACAATTCTAAAGTGTCCCGAGTGAATGAATGTGATGAATGTGAGAGAGAATGGTTGTCTGTCGCTATCCAGGGTGTACCCAGAGTTGATGGGATAGGCTCCAGTCACCTGTGACCCTTAGTGGAACTAAGAGGAAGAAAAAATTATGAATAACTGGGTAGTTTTATTTAGTTTTATTCAATAACCAATTACAATAGACTATATTTACACACACTGTATACCGACGGAATGACACAAGCACCATCTTGTGAATCTATGTGGTATATTTTTCCTTTTGGTTAATTCTATATATCAGCCCAAAAGCTGACTTTTAGTGACTGGAAGTTGCATTTACTTTTCAGTGCTGCTTTTTCAGAAATGTGAAATGAGGCATAAAGGATCGGGGTCAAAGCAACATCTCTCACTCCTACACAAAAAGCTTATTAGACGCAGCTTTTGTGGAAGGCTTTAACTTTCTCTGCCTCTTGTTTTCACTTTCCCACTCATTTATTGTTGTTTTTGTAACAGAATGGGACACATGTTAAGAAGCAGGGCTCAACTGTTGCTGATTTATCTAGTGGTCCTTATTCTGACTTCCAAATCTTGTTTTCAGATTGGACAATAAATGATGTCCATCATGTTGGACAAAGCGTTTTTCTTGTGGAATGAATCAGATTTCTCAATGTAAGCTTCCTAATTCTGCTGTGCACCCAGAACAAATTACAGCAGCACCTCCTCTCAACTTGACCTATCTTCCAGTGTAGATGGAGATACAAGGCCTTTCATAAGTTATTGTGCCATGTGCCCCTGAAGCTGACAATGTGTTTACACAACCCACACTCCTCTCTGCCTCCCCCTTGGCACTATTTCCTAAGAGAGCTTTCTAGGTCACAATTCAGCCAACTTCTCTGTTTTAGTGCAAAAAGTACTGGTATTGTCATGGGAAATTTATTTTGTAAATCTGTGGCCGGCGACCTCATAAAGTGTGCTTGACCTCAACAGTGAAGCAGCTGAATAGACCATGCCCCATTAAGTTCCAGATTAGAGTTCAATGCTCAGATTGCATGTTGTCAAAACCAGTGAAAACACATATTTGAATTTACAGCTTGACAATATGTCTGCCACTTTGACGGTAGAAAGTCTATTGTATTTCAATTTATTGTGCTAAATAGCAGAACTAAATGCAGTAAAAAAATACAGTCAAGATTAAACATTATAACTACAATGAGCACACTTAATTCAATCACAGTATGTTTTTTTTCTATTCATTCATTTACAAGATGACCACATTAGGTCCAGACAAAGACATTCTTTAGCTGTGTACAATGATGTTTGAGACAAAAGAAAAGGAGAAATTTGCTAGCAAAAGCACCGGGGTATTTTAATTGTATTGACTTAAATTTGCGCGCAGTCTATCGTCAATAATAATAACATTAATATCTAGTTTCTTGTGTGATTGTGTGGTGTTAGCACAACAAAGGGGTTATGTTTGGCCTCAGTCAGTTCTAATGGATGTTTCGAACAAATTTTACTGGTCTTTCTTGAGGCTGCAGATGTTTTGTTCGGCTTGTAAACAGGCCGACAAAGCGGCAGGCATAATGATAGAGAGGGGGTACCTCAATGACATTGTTGCAGGGCCTTAGAAAAGATAGCTGTATGCTTAATGTGATTTGGGGCTAAGTTTGGGGTGGGGGACTTTATCGCCTTTGAGAGGGAGGTTACCAAATTGAAATGCAAATCTTAACATTTTGGAATTCATTAGGGTTGACATGGCCTCTTGGAACAACAGCAAAAATGAATGTGCTTTGTAAAGTGAGGGCAAAGGGGGGCTTTCATTTCTGCTTTTGAAAAGCAATGGAAAGAAATGAGTCCGACCTTGTGACTTTGTTCAGTGTTGTTCTTCCTCTCATTTTTTTGTGAATGCTGATTCGCAGAAAGCTATCATCAACAGGCTTGCTCGATGCACAATCCCCATATGGAGCAGGTGGATTGGCCCCTGCTGCACTAATGCTGCAGGATATGAGAACATCTGCCAAGTACTCAGGTGACTTTCTCAAGTATGACAAGCACACAGAAAATATGATGATAATATGACCTGTCATAATTATCTCATATATGGGTATACGTATATGCCTGCAGCAATCTTTCCATCCGAGTTTGAGTCTTAACTAGAAGTACAAGTTGCAATAAAAGCCAGTAGGAAGTTCTAAGGAATTAAAAATGAAGGTCTATGCAGACAAACCATGCTTCTTTTTAGATTAATACTATGTTTTTTTCCTCATTCGGTGGTAGTTTGTATTACTCACTTCTGATATATCTGAAATTAGTGCATACGTAGTCTAACACACATACAGAAACACAATTTCCACTGATGTATGGCAAGTCCTGATCTAAATCTCACACACACGCTTCTCTAGAGGATTGATTAAAATCACAGACAGGCCTTGAACATTGCTGCGTTTTGTCTGAACAAACAAAGACGGTTGGTAATTGGATTCACGTTGAGAGAGGTATTTAAAATAGTCTGATAACCAATTCAAGCTGCTGGGTTTTGTAGGCCATTTGTGACCCAGCCACCTTTTATTGGCCTCAAGTCAAGCTGAAATTTTTTTTTTTTTTTTTACTTCAAGCAGCTTTATGAGAACTCTGTCAGGGAAGTTTCTTCACCTCCTCATTTATTACAGGTTTCTATTTTAGAGTATCTTTAACTAACTAGAATTTCTCAGGTGCAAGGAGTGCATTTAGAATTGGATATGCATTTTCCTGTTGATGAATGGGTAGTGCCTAGAGCTTGGTAAAGTGAGAAGGGGATAATAAAGCGCTAATAATATAGTTACAATAGTTAATTCCGAAGATATGCATAAGTGAATTGTAGAATTTATATAGACGTGAGAGTGAATGATTGTCTGTCAGTGTGTGTCTCTTATTTGCCTGTAGCATAGGGGGCCTGCTAGATATACTATAGGATATATAGAAAACACATGAATGAATAAAGTAATTTCTTGTTTATGAGGTGTGTATATATATATATGCTCTACCAGCTGAGCTACTCTGCTGCCCTGAAGAAATAAAGCGATGCATCACAATTAAGGCAAATATGTTAACCCAGAACTAGCTGCAAAACAAAGCTGTAATAAAAGTTGCAATCAATTAATATTTAAATGCCACAGGAGGCTGACATGACCTATGGGAGTGTAATCCAAGCAGACCAAATACCACAAGTTACAGATAATTAAACCAGTGAAGGGCTGATTAGAGGCAACGAGACAAGAAATCAATGAAACACGGCCAGACAAAGTGTGTCTGATTGTTTACATACCTGGGCCTGGGAGGCACAAAGAAAAAACTAGAGAGAGAAATGACTGCCATTTTGTGTCTGGGTTTGAGTTGAACAAGATAGAGATCAACTCCAGATGGCTGCAGTCATAGGGCTCGAGGCCCAGGGGACGCCACTGCCTCCCAATCCATCGCTCACCCGGACACAGACACTCCATTACTCTCACTCTGAAGCTGAATTCAATCCCATCCTAGCCCTGATTGTCTTTTCACCTCTCTTCTGTCCTGTTGACACTGTCCTGTCTCGGTTAGCAGGTAGTTTGCCTCGGAGTGTCGTGGTGAGTCACACAGTTGGCTGCTCAGTCCCTACGGATTAGCCCCAGTGAACCAACGTAAGTTAAGGGCTGGATGATTGCACCCAACCCAGCAGTCTGCACTAGGTCTATTTGCAGACTTGTAAGGTTAGTGATAAAGATAGGTCCGCTAATCAGCCTTGGGTTGTTGAGTAATGTTTTGCTTATATGAGTGTCTTATCTGGCTTTGGCTACACATTATCCTCTGTGTGTTTACATTTTCTTGTTGAAGTGTGTGGTCTAGCAATATTTACTTTTTGTGTTAGTAGATCAAGGGCATAGAGAGTTCACTTGTCTCCTCTTAGTTGTACTTGGACATTGGGCTGCATGTACTTTTAAAGTCTATAGTCTATTAGCACTTTCAAATAATGTGGTATTTACCTTTTTTGTATAAAACATTAAACATGTAAAAGTGAAGTTGCATGTAAAGCTTGCATAGTTTTTTTCCATTATAAGATACGAGTCCAAGCAACAAACAAGAAAGAAAATACTACATATCACAGCATACCATTTGTGTAGAGGTTAATAGGTTTGTCTGTATTCATCTAACTCTTTAATACAAGGAAACACAACATAATAAATATTTATGCTCATAATTATTCTTTGTGCATTATTAATTGCGCTAAAATATCCCTCCAAGATGATCTCATTAGGGGAGGGAATTAGTCAAAGCTAATAATGCTCATAGTTGAAAAAGCATTTTTAAACATCATCCACATTTCCTGTCTCGTTCCTCTAGTGCTGGAGTTCATAAACCGCTCTCTGAATGCATAAATTAGAATTACTTTTTCCTCAAACTGAGTTGACTAGAGAAATTGTGTGTGATTAAATATTAGCTTGAATATAATTAGCATTTATTAACAAACTCTGCTTCAGCAGATAATGAAAATCTTAATGGAATGCTTTGTTGAATTTTGTGTCAGGCGGTTCACTTCTTTTTTTTTTTTCTTTTTTTTTTTCTGCATTTGTAGTCTGGCTGCAAAATACAATATGTCCATTTAGTAAGCATAACACACTGCTGTTTTCATTTAGTGTTGTGTGCAGTCTGCCTGCTGCACACACACAGCAGCCCACGGTGAATTTAATAGGCTCCTCAGTCTGGTAGACTTATTACCAAATCCAACACAGACCATTAGGCTGCATGGGCTTAATTGCACATTAATTGGATAATTAGTCCTGCACTTTGTTTTCTCCCATTTTCTCAAATCTCCTCATTTTGGCTAGCAGACAGTCACTCGGTACATTTCTCTTTTGTCGTGATGTTTCGCAGCGCAGTGAGAGAATACAGTAGGTGGTGCAGTCATCCTGCAGCTGAAGACTTGCCGTAGGGATGGGTTGCTCTACGTGGGTGGGAGGCCAAGGCTGCGAGGATTGATGGAGCCCTAGGTTGTCCTCCTCCTGTGCTGTCATGTTGACCCACAATACATGCTGTGTTTGTGTCAGCGCCAGCACACAAACCAGGAAGAGGCATGCATACTTAAATAGACAACTCTCTAGTGAGCAAGGTGCATTATTTATGAACTTTTTAAAGAGATTTTATTTGTCCCTTCCTCATATTTCGCCCCACTATTATTGTCTGTGCTTTAGGCGTGTGCCTCAGTGCTCTCGGATTGCAACCATTAAAACCCAGGGAGCCATCTGATAGAGTTATCAAAGTAAATGTTTGGCACATTTGATAGCATTTGAAATATCCGCCTGTAATAAAGCTCTCCAGGGAGAAACAGGACAGGCTTTTCATGCATGCAAATAGTTGTACCAAATAGGTTTCCTGATACCACACAGTGTCAAAGTATCCACATTTATCTCAGGACTGTCAACAAACACACAAAACACCTCTTCATATGAAAGGTGATGTTGTCAGGAAGGGCAGCAAAAAAGGAAAGTGTTCGTCATTTGTCGCCAAGCCAAGCAACACTTAACGATATCATTATCTTGCATTTACAAGCAATTAATCTACTGCACTGCACTTTGAGTTGGGTTTTATAGCTGCATATGGTGAATGCATTAGAGCACAGGCTACACAGTAAAGACACTGAAAGAGAGTTTTTAAGTGCATTTGTCTATTTCTTCATTTGGCAGAAAAGTAAAAAGTAAATGCTTTAAAGAAGTATACTGTCTGACTGCGAGCTGCCTGATCATAATGAGCAAGGCATTGTCATCCTCTTCCAGACTCTGATAGGTGTCCTGCTGATTAGACAAGTTCAAGCTTAGTCCTTTATTATTCCCTGTAGGAGCACTACTCGCTTTTGTCTCGGCACTAATAATAGCTATAAAGTAAGATCATTTCAAAGTGTTCAAATGCTCCTTACAAACAGTGGGTCTGTTTTTGTTTTGTTTATTATTCATCTGGTCCAATTACCATTCTAAAGGGGGAGTGTTTCTCACCAGGCACTGAGGGAATAGAAGATTAAAAGGCAATGAGGAAACATCTGTGACTCTGCGTTGCCACAAATCTGCATCTCATTCTTACCACTGGCTTCCAGATAGACAGCATCTACAATGCAGAGAAAAGTAAAAGACCGAGGCACATAGGGCTTGCAAAGGGAAGAAATAGTTACCATAGAAACACGTGGCTCACATGGGTTTATGGGCTGCATCCTATCACATGCTATCAAGAATTACCATAAATCTTCTGGCAGCGAGGGTGGTGGTTAAGGTGCGCCTTGGCAGTGAATGACAATGTGTTGATCTTTACATATCTGCAGAGATGCATCCTGCCTCTTTAAATCAAGATGAAAATGGCATCAGATTCATCTTGTGACAATAGAAAGATAGAAAATGCCTCTAATGTGTTTCCCTTTATGTACTCGTCTGGAAACACATATTGAAAATGTTATCAAGAAGATGAATGATTACAAAATCCAAACTTCGCAGCTGCACAACACCTAATGTGTTGTGCAGCTATACGTTTGTGCTGATAAGCTCTGGGTGAGTGGCATCATGCTTATTTCATTCAATCGTCATACAGCTGTCTGCACAAAAAAAAGCCAACTGTGTCAGAGCGCAGCAGTACATCAGTGCAATTTTCACAAATGGCATCTTTTCCCAAACTCCCATCCTCTCAACCTCTGGTGCAGAGCGCCGACGTTGAGAGCATTATCAGATGTGTTTGAGCAGCTCCCATCAGCGCGACCCCAGTGGGTGGTACAGATATCAAGTGACCTTTTCTGCGTGGCTCCCTGATATTAATGCAATCTCCCCACCTTATTACCATGGGAACATTTCACAGAGTATTAGACTTAATAAATGGCTTTTCCTCAGCTTCCATCTCTCTTTTGCCTTCTTTATATTTCTTCCCCATTTGCTCTTGCCCTGCTCCCCTCGTTCTCCCTTCTCATGAGCCGATAACCCGACCTCCCTAGAGGCCCGGCTTCCATAATCGTGTCAGCTCACGGCCCTCTTATTCCAGCAGAATTGCTTAATTGGTATGTGTTCTACATAACTGTGTGAGTATTAGACTCACAAATGAAGGTTAGAACCTCGATGCTTGTAATCGACTGAAAGAAATTGATTTGTGCTCAGCTGCCCTTCTGGGACGAGACTTTATGGTTCTCTGAAGAAATGAAGCTTTTATAATTGTGTGTTCTTACCCCCCTTCTTTTTTCTCGCTCTCTCTTTTTCTCATTTCCTCCATGTTAACTGCTTTGTTGACATTCATCAAAAAGTAAAATGCAAGCAACTTAAAGGTCTGCTCTCAAATCACCTTGCATATATTACAAAGATAGGTCTGTTTTTAAAGGAAGTGAATATGAGGGCTCTGGCAAGGTCTAGTAAAATTAAAGGTGCAGTGGGTGGTTTGTTGCAAGATCTAACAGTTACATTGCAGATTCCAATTATATTTATATAAATTAAATTGTAATCTGCAATGTAACTACGGTACATTCACTTCCTGTGACCACCTACAATAACTCAGTAAGGACGTTCTATTTTGCATAAACAAATCTTGTTGATTTTGAAATTTAGAAATAAATTCATGACACTGCCATGTAGGATTATCAAAACATTGAAACATTGTTTTAACTAATAATTTAGTTTATTTGTATAATACAAAAGTTTACACAATGCACCATGACATTAAGCTTTTAAACTATATTCCTTTTGACATATTGTTTTTTTCCACACATGAAAATCTAATGATTGCTTGCTTACTGTCAATGGAAATGTTACTGCATTATGTGTGATCATGTGGGAGGTGCAAATAGGCATTATAAGATTTAGAAAAGCTTTTATGTGTCAAGAATATGTGCACAACTTTGCACAACTAAAATGACCCGTTGATTTAGAGGTACACATTTAAATGCTGGTACACCAGTGACACTCCCCTATATACTGTAAAGAAAAAAACATCTACACCACACATCAATACAGTCAACAAAAAAAAGCAGGATTTGCTTCACTTTGACCCAGTGTTGCTGTTTAGCTAGTGTCTTGTGCCTGACAACTGGGCCAGACTTTCTGACCGTAGATTATTCATGCCCGCTTTCCAGGTGGGCAGTCTCAGATGTTCAAATTGCAGAGGTTTACTCTTTGCAAAATCACATTTCACGCTTGCACTAATGTCATCGAGGGAGAGTGAAGAGCAGTGAGAACTGGCAGGTGGTGTTCACAAATGAGAACACCCCAAACCACAAGCCACCTTTACACCAGATGCTGATTTGATTATTGGGTTGCATGTAAGACAGTATATAAATGCACGAAGCAAATGTGAAAGTAGAATCAAAGTCAATTATGTGACAGAGAAATGTGTCACAATCATTAAATAGTTTTTTGTCCAGATTGAGGTGGCCTATGGTAAGGAGTTACAACAAAAAAAGATTAAATGCAGCCATGTTGGGGAAGGTTGCCTTCAAAGCTTTTCCCTAGGTCATAAGCATCTGTTTGTGTTGAGATAAATTAAAGTTAGTTCATGCATTAATTCCTCCCCTAACATTGGCAGCAAAACAAAGAATTATAACCAAACCTTGGCATTATGAAATGATAATGATTATTTGAAATATCCAGTAGCAATGTAAGTCTTGAATATTGATCTCTCATTAGCTTTTATTACACTGGTAATGTTTTTGAGTCTACAGGGATGAATGCACATTGGTTTTCAGGAAAGCTTCATTTTTGGCATCTAACACATACAAACACAGCAAACTTAGACATGTCAGAATGTTTATTGGCAGGTCACGCAGGTTATTTTAGATCGAAGTTAGGTTCTACATCTATTTTCTCGGGTTGCAGAATCTGGCCTGCAAATTAGCAACTTGAAAGTCTGTAGCTTATATTGCTCAAACCCACATTATAACCAGCAGTGCATCAGTATTCCAAAGCCATATCCCTCCTGGATCCTGACTAGGATTATCCAAGATCTTAACATCTTAGCTAAGCTGGTTAACACCTGTTTTTATTGACTTCTGCACAGCATCCTTGGCGGCGTGTTTTCTGTGGCTTTAAAGGATTGTCTCTAGCTGTCTTTTGTAGGCTGGTTACTTTCATCTAAGCTCCAGCCCACATGTTGGCCTTCCTTTTCACCTCACTCATTTATTCCAAGTCACCTTATTCACTATGGTAAATAAGAGCTTAATTGCTACATTTAGAGTTCAGTTACTTAAAGTTTCATTAAAATACATCTCCACATCTTAGGTAGTGTAATCTTTAGTATATTCAAAACACTGTTGTGGGTCTTTTGCCAGGTCCAAGTCTAGACATGAGCCATGATTTCAAGAATGCAGTGCTTTACAGTACATTCTTGTTCAAATAGTGAGAGTAATTTCTAAGGAAAAGAAAACAAGCCCTCTTGTGTGTTTATTAGGGCTAATATTTCCTTTGGGGCACTACGTTTGTCCCAGTATAACTGATGTAATATTCTATAAAAACATTTAGGCCATACTGAAGCCTTGGGGATTCTAGTTACCAATGGCTATGTGGATTGTTTTGGAGAGCATTGCCAGGGTCTGTAGAGAAAACTTTGGAGAATGTCCCGGCATATGTGTAAACCATGAGGCATGGGTCCTGAAAAGCATTGCTGGCATTAGAACTGAGTGCTATCAATGATTGCATTAACCTAAATTCCAAAACAGGTTTCACAACATGAACATATTGGCCAATGGGATTTCCCCAAGCTTTTGATCCAATATTATTTATTTAAGCTTAGAATGAGAGGTCACTTACATTTGTCTGGCTTCAAGGTATGATATTCGCCCCAGACAGGGAATTATCTGGTGTATGACCCTTTGCCCTCAATGGCTTTCATGTGTAATCATGTTTCCTTCTTTTTAAGACCCTGGGATTTGGACTGAATAAACATAAAAGAAATAACTTTTTTTACGTTTTATATTAGTCCTTACTGTCTAATAAAAAAATAAAAAAACTTTGAGTCAGTTCCTATGATTCATATGTGTCTAATTTTTACTGAATTATATAAAAGAAGGAGTTATTCTTCTATCTTTGTTAATATGTCTATGGTAAGAGTGATAATGCATTAGATAAGTCATTATCATAATCCCAGTTAGCTTTTTACGTTTCCTAGATGAACAATAATCATGTCTTTGTAACAGCACCGGGAATGAGCAGAGAAAAGAAAAGAAACAAGTGTCAGCCTTCATTAGGACAAAACGAGGGTGAGCAGGAGAGCGCCTGACAAGCCAGTAACGCCTCATTGTCCCTGATCTCAAGTTTCATAAATTTCCACGGCTCTCGTTAAAGGACGTGTCGCTGCTGTCACCAGGCGCTAACTCGTTATCTCCTCAACGCCGTAAAACGCTGTAATTAACATTCAACAACTGTAACCGATCCAGCATTCCTCCTCTCTAGCCACTAATTGCCACGCCATTGTGCTCGCTCATAAGTGGGCCTTTTGTGTTTCTACTTGTGTGTACACATTTCCGCTGTTAATTTTGATTGTAAACTGAGGTGAGGTTCATCGGAGCTTAAAGGTGAAGAGTGTTTGCTCTGTCTTTGCTCCTTGGGGGAAACAAGCCTTGGTCAAAGACAGCGCAAATAGCTTTTTTTCTTTGGATAACTGACATCTGGACAGTGTAAAGGGTTGATAAATTATGGCTTTTTCAATTGATGCTTTTAACAGAATACTCATGGGTAAAGTAACCTGTGTTTTTACCATTGAAGAGTGCTTTGGAGGCCCATTTGTTGAAACCACAATTGCTGTAATTAAAAATTTCAAGGCAATGCCTGTGGTTGTAAGGACACAGACTGTAGGATTATTAAGCGCTGCACCGGTCTCCTCTTAGCTATGCATGAGCACCTCTTTTAAATGATATCCCCCATTGCCTGAATTAAAATCTCCAGTAAATGTATGACTTGCTTTTGGTAATGGTATCCACTTGTGGAAAGAGGCAGGACAGACCTTTTTTGGTTTGGTGAAGTACTTGATGGTGTCAACTCCATTTTAGGAGGAAATGTTTTTGTTTCCCTCTAGCTGCTCCAGTCTGACCTTACTAGAGCAGCAGCCATCAAAACAAGACCTATGAATAATTAGTCTGGGTCAACTGATACTCTCCAGCTCCGAGAACCGCTGTCATCTACTCTGCCAAAAGCCAATGAACTGTGTACAATTCTGCTCAACCGAATCAATTGACGCAGCTCTTGTTATACCAAAGTAACCAACTAGATGTAAGTTAATATGGGAGCTACCCTTGGGGCCAAGTGCGAAACAGAAGACGGGTCGTTACATTAGCAGGCTGCTACGGTGGTCTGTCACAGATACGCAATCACCTGTTCTTAATCTGTGTGTGCATGCCCAGAATTTCATTCTCTGGGGATTAGGGTGAATGCCAGGGTTAGATTTCAGAGTGCCAAGACACCAGCAGCAGGACAAACAAAAACCAAATGGCTGCATTGTGTTTCTTTGCTAGTTTCATGTTGCGGTCAGAGGACAGATCATGCAAATGTCTGGGAATTCAGAGCGTATCTGGAAGATTTACTTTGTATATGTGCACTGTACCAACAAATTTCAAATATTGCATCTTGTGGTTATTGCTGTATTTAGTCAGGGCTGACAGAGAATGGGAGACAGTTTTATGTATTTATTTTTATTTTTTATTGTTTTTTTGTTTGGTTTTTGGAGGGTTATTAAACAGCAATTTCCTCTGTGTTCAGCTCACAGAATCAAATCAATATTTGGCACAACACACTGGCTGGGTACCACAGACGTAGGGCAAAGGGAACATCTACCTACCTCAGATGTAAGCAGGTTGAAATAATAAACATCCAATTTAAATAATCAAATATACAAGTGTAACATTTAGTTGAGAATAAACTTAAATAAACTTTTCAATGTTATTTAATTTGACAGTGTTGAGCAGTCTAGTAAAAACCTGTGCTTAGAATTGACGTTTCCGGTGCTTTCAGAAGACCAAAAATTGAATAAATATGCTTATTTGTTTTACAAGTTTTAGCTTCAGTTTGTGTTGGGTTGTGGCTTAACCCCACATATAGATAGCCCATTCTGTTAGCAACTTGCAGCAGTCTCTGTGGTTTTTTATGTTTGCACAATAGGCACATAGGCTGTGGTTTCTGTCACATTTTCACAACGGCTCACCACCAACGAAACTGCTATAGCTGCAGTTTGAACTCTCACTGCCTTGCCCCTTTCCTGTCTCAGTTCTGTGGAAATTTTTACTGTCAATTATTTACCACACGGCTGACATTCAAAAGCAAAAGAAGGTTTTATTTATTATATTTTGTACACTGAAAACATGTCTAGTCAGTAAAAGCCATGCTCAGATCAGTTAATGCAGACGTTACAAGGAGCTCATTATTTAATAGACCAAGTAAAGTATCAATGTCAGCTGACGTGTGAGGAAAACACAAAGCTATGGCTTATAATTGTCAAATTGTGGAGCTAATTCATTTTATGCACATCGAATTCAACCTGTGGTATTTGCAAGTTTTCATTGGTGCATCCACACTTAACCATGCAACATAAAAGTTCTGACTGTGATGATTGATTAGAGATTAGAAAGATGCTGATATGTAAAGAGTTCTTTTTATAAGCACCATAAACAAAGATTTTATTCTCCCCTGGGGTTGCACTGAAGAACACAGTAAACACAAAGTAGAGAAAGTATCATCATATGTTTTTTTATTAGATTGTTGAAGATAAATTTAATTTTAATTTGGACTAATGCGAAGAACACTATCCCCTATTGACCAAGGGTGTCTTATGACCAGCTTGACGTCCCTCTCTCCACAGTCTTGTGCTTTTACTCTGCAGTTATAGTTGAGAGACAAGGCCATGTGCTGAAGCAGGACAATTTCAAAAGCTCCAGCGCTTGCTGCACAGTTCGTGAACTTCCCCACACCACCCCTTTTTTTTTCTTTAACTCCTGGAAGCACAACTATATTAGTATCTCCCAGAGAACGTCAGGCAGGTCTGCTGCTTCTGTTTACAGCCTATTCAATCACTGTAAGTACTAGTGGCGGACTGATTTTCTTGGAAGCACATTTGCCACAATCCTCCCTGGCTGCTTATATGCAAGGTATTTATCAAATAAAAATTTGGAACTGTCTGACTTGCTTACTTTACTAGCTCTGTGCTCATGCTGTGGATGGTAAAATATTTAAATATATGTGTCACAGTCTCAAATGTCCCTGAATGCTGTGAGATTTACACTCTTGTCAGTGTGAAATGGTTTATTTTGCCACATTTTTGCTCTGGCTACATTGTTGCATCTTAAAAGGAGTCCCCCAGTAAATATGGGCCATTTGTTTTGATCTAATGGATTTTTGAAGTTTGTCTTTAGTTTCTTACACCAGTCACTGATGTGTAAAACACTATTGGCAGCAGTGGCAATAGTTTCAAACCTCTTAAGCATATGTGGCCACCGGAAACCCCTGCAGAGTGTTGCATTATATTATAATATTGTGTGGGCGGGAGTGTATTTGTGCTAGTGACCTCAAACCTGGCAAAAGACTGTGGTTTTCCGCTAGCTCTTCTGCAAAGATAAAATAAAATTGAGCTGTGTTTGGGACTTTACCATGGCTTCAACTAAGATTAAAGACTGTTGTCTCCTTGAATGTACTTTGCATGTTTAATGAGAAATTCTCAAAGACCCCTACATCTCAGAGTCATAGGTCACAGGTCATAGTCATAAACTCGTGTGCACTCCAAATAGCAGTGATACACACTCTGTTGTGGCAATGTAGTACAATCATCTGATGCTGATGCTATGTTTTAGGGCGAGATCACCATGGATACACCAATTACCCATCATAATAAACTATTAGTATTGGCATGAGTGTTGGTATGTTTCTAATTATGTTTCTGTCTGCTTCCCACTATGAGAGGTAGCCAGTGTGTTTACCTAGATTCCCCCTGTGTAATGAGAATCATTCATTCATCAGCCATGTTTAAACTGCAGACAGGATTAACTTGGCTAAAGACTTAATGCACATCCACAGTCAACTCCTGCACTGTTTGCTGTTTCCAGGCCACACATCGACAAGTAGCTCTATTAGGCTTTCCTTTCTGTCATTCTGCATCTCTCTTGGCTCTTAGGCCTTCTCACTACCTCCCTCCTTGTCCTCATTTTGCCTGAATTAATTGAGTTCTCATTTTTGTGAGAAAGCCCACTGGAGGCTTGTGTAAGGGGAGAGAAAAGAGCTACAGAAGAATGAGAAAGACGTAGAAGATCACTTGCAGAAGCCTAAGGGGTATGATAGTCTCAGAGGTACACAGTCACCAGTTTCTTGAGGGACACTAAGCCCCCTATGCAATGACTAATATCTTTATCTTCTCAACATTCACATCTTAAAGGAAAACCGTAGGCTGGTGGTGAGGGTCATGCAGATGTGCTCCTCTTCACTCGAGAGACTGCCACCTAATCAAAGTTCTTTTAGTCCCGCCAATGGCCAAATTTTCCCATTAGAATTCAATATTCCTATCAACCTAAACAATGTATGATAATATTAGTGGTTTTATTATTGCTATAGAAATAATGAATGCATAACAAAAATAATGCTTGTGAAAACACAGACCTGATATGCATCATAAGGTCTACCTTGGTTTGAACCCTTTAAATTATGAAGCACTACAAGTTTGTGTATTGCAATATTTATACTTGGACAGTCTTCAGATGTCTTACGTTGCTGTAAGTTGAGATAAACACTTGCCGAGTTGTTACAGCCAATCACCTGTCTCCATCCCTCAGTGTCACTGCCTTTGCACTTAATAATTCAAAGCTTGGTGGAAATGAGCTCCCTGCAGGCCCTGTCCCCAAGGAGCCTCCCCACTGTGCCCCACTGTAATGTAGTTATATCTTGTGTCAGTTTTCAAATCAATTACATTTCTATCTGATGGCTATGTAATTGCGCCTGATTGAGTTTTTGGCACGACAGCCAAGTGTGTGGTTCCTAAACTCGAGCCAGTCAAAACAGGAAGCTTCATCAAATGAAACTGTTTTTCATCCTGATTGAGGCGGCTTGCATGATAAGCACAACTGTAATTATGATAATAATAACAATAGCAATCTGTGTTTTCTCAGCTTTGTTGTTTTTTTCCCTTGTTCTCCAGATGAAATTTTGCCCCAAGGATTACAAACAACATTTGTTTTACTCAAGATGCAAAGGCTGATTTGATTGTTTGGGCATGTGCAATTTAGCAAAATAAATGTAAACCGTAGCTTTAATTGTCTAGAGTCATTGTTTTTAATGTGTTTCCTCTCTCAAAAGTAACCTTTGCATGGTATTTGCAGATGGTCATGTGTCACAGTGTTTAACCGGCATAATAACCAAACCTGTAGTGCCTAGTTGATGGCTAATGTTAGACAGACAGAACCTTAGCTGACCTTAGCCGTCCACCTACATTATGGATGGAAGGATGGATGGACAGATCAACAGTTCATTGTTATATGAATGGAGGCAAAGCTGTAATGGAGAGATATCGAGATTGATGAGGGCTAGATGCTGTGGTTAGGTGCATCAGCAACTAAATGGTGATGAATTGTGGCTGCTGTCAGTAGCTCTAAGTATAACAGACATTGTAAAGCTGCCTGGCTCATCCATAAGGAGCAGACAGAGGTGCCAGATGAGAACTTCTCTTAAAAAAAAAAAAAAGGCACAAGGAGAATCTCCCAATCTGTCTTTCTATCCTCTCTTCATCACACTTTTTCTTTTATATCCCCCTGCTGCTGGCGTGCTTGCCCTTTAAATCTCTTCACTTGTATTATTCTCTCTTCATTTCTCTTTTTAAGGTCTTGTGTGTCTCTCTCTCCCACACTGTCTTTTGTGTTAACAGCCTTTCATTCTTGTGCGGTAGGGGAGCCACTGGGTGCACATCTACAATCTTGCCTTTCATTTCATGGCTTCTGGAAATGGATGTTTTACTGCCTTCATTAAGGCATGCAGCAGTCAGCAGCGTGTTTTCCCTCTGAAGTTTAGCTCCATGAACCTCGCCATTAGAGGACATTATGGGCCCAGATTTCAGGGCACAGAGGAACACTGTATAATTTGATTAGAGTTATTAATCAAGTGGAATAGCGCTTCTTTCGCCTTCATCAGCCTCCTCCTTTGTGCCTTTTCACTTTAGACGTTCCTTGGCTTTCCTCTTCCTCCTCCTTTTATATCTGTGCTCCACTTTGTCGACTGCACTGCTACACACGAGCAGTCAAAGTGACAAAAGCCCTTACGCCTCCTGTTTAAAAACAATGATTTACCACTTGTTTTTACCTCCCCTTTAACACCACCACCACCACTCCCCCAAACCCAACCTTCTTTTAGCCCGGGACATAAATCAATTGAGATGAAAGTTCCATAATTGTGCTTGCTGGGAGGGATTTGAGCAAAATTGCACTATGAATTTTTTAAAGGGAATTTTTACTAGCTGTTCAGCAAGGCTTGGGCAGCGAAGGAAGGTGAGGCCATGAGGATTTATGGGCCTGGATTCTTCATTACTAAAGTAATTTTCCTGCAAATGATAGTGCAGCACCCTGGAGGGGGGGAGAGCTGGCCGCCTGGGAGAGTACAAACCTGCTTAATCTCTCGTGGAGAGAGAGCAGCTCATAGCACTAATATCATCTGTAAGGGACTGAGGCTCCATTTGTTCACATCTAAAGCTGTAGTGTATTTGCGATTCATAGTAATTGATTGCTCACAATTGTTTCAACAGTGGTTGTACCATTTGATTTCACTGAGATTGCTATAACCGTTTAGATACATATACTCTGGGGCTAGTTAGATGGATTTTTATCTAAAAAATATGTGCAGATATGTTTCCTTTTTGTTGTATAACTGCTGTTATTGGATGCATGCAAGATGCCTGGCTACACTTACACATTTAATACATGTCTTTTTTACACTTGACTCCTGTGTTTGTTGTCTGTTTGTAGTGTGCATGTACATATTTTCTTATTACTTTTCAAACCTGTATTTGATGACATTTAACGATCAAGGATTCATTCAATTTGTTTCACCCCTCTTAAGATAGAAGTAATTTTTTTCTGGTTGCCTCCCAAATTTTAATATTCCTTGGTCCAATATGGCTGATGTTCTGTCTCCATCTCTTTAGGTGCAGCCAGCAGCAGTGGCCCTCCTCAAGGTTAGTGCGTCCATGATGCCAGGTCTCATTCTGTATCCTGTCTGCCGTCCACTCAATTTTACAGCTCAGTAGCTTGAGAAGCAGGAGCTAAATCTCCTGAAAAAACGTAGAAAGAGAGCGTGGGGGAATAGGAAGATAGGAACAAAATTATTGTGCACCTTGTCACCAATTGGAGGGGATCTTAGCCTAGGCACACTAACTACTCAAGACAATTAGTCACTTCTCACTAGGCCAGACACAAGACTTGAAGGCCAAAAAGCAGCAGTGAGTGGAGAAGGCATTACTATGATAAGCACTGCAGTGGCAAAAATGTCTGAGAGGACACAAAGGTAACTTAGGTTTAGATTATTCATTAGGGCTTGAGATATAATTGGACAGCTGGAATTAAATGCACCTCATAAAACACCTAAATATTATTACAAAGATGTGTTTTTTTTTCAGCAACAAATTCAAAACTGTTAATTTGTTGTGATATGATGTAATGCACAGGATTTTAAGTTGGTCTGCAATAGTTTAGAGCTGAGCCCTGGAGCTTGAGCCACCTCATGCTGCAGAACAAAAGTGAAGCATGACTAAGGTGGGTGGTGCATGGCCCATCATAGAGGGCAAAGAGAGAAAAGTTTGTCCTGGGCCCTCTGTGGAGATGCAGTGTGACCAATTGGGGTGAAGGGGATGAATGAGGCCATTCACAGGACCTAATGAAAGCGCTCCTGCTGGGCTCTGAATGAGGGTGGGCCCATCTGCACCACATAGGCGTGCACAAACCAGTAACCTCGAAAATTACCCAGGAAGCACTTTGGGACAGTCGCCCCAGCAACAAGCTGGAGTTTGCATGGTAACCAGGCGCTTCAATCAGTTCCTGGCAGCTTCTTAAACAGAGCAAAGTTTTTCTCTCTATTCAAAGGACTCCGTGTGAAATTGACTTCGAGGGACACCCTTTTTTTTCTTTTTTGAAGGAGCTGCCATTGATCTCTCATGTGAAAGTGTCCAGGAGCACTCAGTAGGTTTCGAGGCATAAGATACATTGCTTTTTATATTCAGTGCCAAAGGCCCGTTTTTTACATACGTATATTGAGATACAGTATATTCTCATTAAATATGCCTCTGTATTAAGGTCACTAAGGTTTCTGAATTATACCCAATTCTAGATAAACAGAAATTCCTTAAACATTATTGTGGGGGGAGCGTGTGTGTGTGGTGGGGGGGGTGTTAACTTTACAAGCATATTCAAGGATCTACTCTGTTTAATATATTCAGACTTGATGAGCCCGAGGCATGCAGGTCATTGAAGTTCCATTCCTGTCTCCTTTGCCTCACAGAACTTTTGACAGCGTGAAATGACAATCTACCCTTGCATGCATCTCGCACGTCAAAAAGTAATGAGATTGTGCTGCTGGAAATATCACTACAAAGCATCAGGCCTGTACTCCGGTCTGACTGCACCTTCAAACGGCATTGCCTGCCTGCCAGCTCGCTTGCCTCGCCCGCCTGCTGCAAAAGAAACGAAACAAAAACGATCAGAATCAGAGCCTGGGTAACGGCAAGGGAAGCTTCCCGCACTGAGACAAATGAACACGCTGGGGTCTTTCATCCTGAGAGTGATTAGCCATCCGAAACGTTTTAAAACCATGCTTTTGAGTGCAAACTAAGGAGTTCCTTCGAGGAGTGGTGGTGAGATGTTTCTCACTGGAAAGCGCCAGTGATCTAGTCTCTAATTGTGGCGTCACTGACAAGACTGGTGTGGCTGGGAGCTTTTTAAGTGGGGCTTTTTGCTCTTGTTCCCTTCCTGTCAGATCCACCACCAAAGGCACTAGGGAACAAAACAGCCCCTTAGATTTACTTCTTGCCTCCATCTGCCAATTACTTTGTGCGTAAACAGGCCTAATTTACCAAACTAATGGGCAATGAAGCTGGCTTAATCTGACCAAAACAACAATATGTAGTCTAAATGCTCCATTTACCTCAGAATATGTAATACAGTCTTGCACAGTTGTCAGTCTTTGTAAGTTGTAACCTTTATTTTTCTCATCTGAATTCCTAATTTACTGACAGATTTTGTGAAATAATGTAGAGTTTCTTGTAGAAAGTGAAAGTCATGTTCAAGGTGTTTGAGGCTAGATTTATCGAAGCAGTGGGAGCTCAAGGAAAACTTTGTAGAAGCTTTCTTATTCAGAAAATAGTTTGTTGTTGACAGTCAGATTGAAGAATCAAAAATGCTAGGTGCTGTAGGCGTCTAGCGTAGAGGAGGGGAGAGAAACCCAGCTCATAAAAATCAGTATTATAACAACATTAATTGATGCTGCTGAGTGCCATATGTGACGCCATATGGATGAGCTGCCCCAGAGGCTTGCTATAATAGACAGCCCGCAGTGGTGCACACAACTTGGCACATTTACAAACAAGGGATGTCCCATTAATATCAGCCATGCAGGCTGAGCAGGAGACAGTGGGAGTGGAAGGAGCAGAGGGGAGAGAAGTGAGAGAATAAAAATAATGGATAAAGTTAGCTTATTTGGCAGCTATTTATATCATAGTTTATCCACTTCCTCACTGTACTTTTCTCATGAAGTGGATCGCCCTGAATTCATTGACAATGTCTCCCACTGTTCCTTAATTACAGTAATAAATGCCCCCCTTCCACCCCCTTTTCTGGAATGACCAGACCGCCCTCTGTCCGCCCAACTGTCCCTCCCACCGCAGACACCCAATGGTCCTTTCATGTCTCACAGACTCTAGCTTCAGCAGGTGAGGTGATTCATGGCATCCTCACAAAGGCTGCGTGAACAAGCTCTGTTTAACCTCTTGTGTGCCTAATGACATAGCACATGTTATTTACTGCTGCTGTTTCTTCTGCATGGCTGCTCTGGGGCATCAGGGCATGGCAGTATGACATTGTATTTATTATCCAAGTCAATTTGTGTATGGGCGTACAATTTAAGATGGCAGTGTTGTGTCAGATTTATTGTTTTTCAAGTTCAACAGCTACAACATTGAACAAGGGGAGACTTGATAATTACAAGTGTATTAAATATATTATTAACAAGAAAAACATTGGCCTTGAGACTCCTTCGGAAATAGTGAGTTTTAGACAGCACCACACTAGTGCTGAAGAGGAGACATCTTGAAGGCATGTTTCTAAATTTAAAAGTGTGCATCTTTTGGAATATGTTTTTTATCAAATGAAAATTATTAGTTAATATGACTATACGCATTTTTTTTCTGTTCCTCATCATTAGTTTGTGCTCTGCTGAATGATTGACAGACAGAGAGAGAGACAGCTAGCGAGACAGCTGGACGGTGTTCATGTTCATACACTGTATTCATTTTGAGGCTCTTTTGACTCTACTGATCTACACCAAGCAGTGAGTAAGACAGAGAGATCCTCGGCAAACGGAGTTGTCAGCCATTCTGTTGAGTTTCATAGACTGTGAGGTGAAACAAGACTAGCGTACAGCTGTTTCCTCCCTGACACAGAGGGAGGCAGATGAAGAGCAGAAGAGAGAACAACGGAAGGAGGGAGGAAGAGACAGAACAGGAGAGCTGTCTGTGATGTGCACTGATGTAGCTGCAGCTCGAGGTCAAACGCTGCCAGTGTTTTGTGTTCATCTTTGTCTCGTCTCCCCAGTGCTCCTTTAAATTATTCACAGCCAGAAGATGCCTCCTATACTCCTCTTGCTCTCCGTTTTTGCATACTTTCCCCTTGTCTCTCATTGATGGCTTGTTTCAGATAAATTAAGAACTTGTTAGATTGTTAATCTTTGTCCCACATCTACCATCGTCTTCCTAAGCCTTCTTCACTGTGTCCAGCTCTTAAACTGTGTGTTTACATACAGTACATACTTTTTTATGTTTGACTAACATTTGAATAGACTAATTAAAAGCATCTGTTGCATCGACACTGTAGTCATACCAAAACAACCTCAGTTCTCTGTGGTTTTTCACACCACTCAATTGGTTAACACAAATTTTAATTAAACAAGAATAAGTCAAAGGCTACCAGCATTAAATTATAACACTTGTCTGGTAAGTAAAAGGTTATCCTCAAAAGGGTTCACCAATTATAACAAAACATAGTCATGTGTGCAGTGACGTCGGGCATACAGATTTTCTGCCTTGGCATATATAATAGGACACTAAAGGTGGTCCAGTTGAATGCTGTGGCCTCAGCTCGACTAAACAGTGCATGAAAATATATTGAGTGTTACTCTTCCTTATCTTACCGCATAAACCTTGTCTCTACTGCTCCCTCTACTTCTTGCTCAGTTAAGAAAAATCACAATAAGGCCAAGGCTAATTCTGTGCTTTTTTTTCTTCGTTTGTTATACTTTAATGATTTTTACTGACTTTGTAGCCATTTTATCTTGCAGAGTTCAGAGATAACACCCAAGGGCAAACCAAATCCTCAGGCCAGTCGATCCCACTGATTACAAATGTGTCCATCAGTCATTTCACCTCTAAAGGTCCAGCCAGTCAAATCTACTTTCAAAACCAAGGACATATTGGTGAATGAGACATTTATCTAATAGGTTAGCCATAGGATAAATTGAGTAAATACAAGACACTTACCATGGATCTAGCGTTTGTTTCCTGGGTACCACTGCAAAGGGATGATCATATTATTTATTTTAATATGTTCTATGAATAATTATGTCAGTCATTTTATTTTAATAATATTTTTATTTTTTTTATATAATCCTGTTAACTAGATAGATACTTGGACGAGCAGTGCACCTTATGGCCACATGAAAAGAGAGAGTGAAGCAGAGTCCTGCCTTTGCCACAGGACACCCATTTGTAATTCTGTTTCCTGCCTACGATAACATTTGATCATGGCAGAGGGGCACAGGACGTACAAGAAGAGGGAAGGGAGCTGTGAATCTCTCTCTCTCTCTCTGCACTCCCCCTAAAAGCCCCTTCCCACCCTCTTGCAATTGCTGTCACCCAGTATCAATGCCCCCACTGGCCCCCTCTGACAAGTCTAGCGTGAAACGCTTGGCTGCCCCCTGAAATTAGCAGTAGAGCCCCCCGGCGGCACATGCTTCTCATGACCAGCACGCAGTGGGCTGCCGCCAGATTCTTTTCATTACGGCTGTAGCCTGCCAGCCCCCTGACTCTACCTCCTTCTGCCTCTCACTTCATCCCCACCTCCCACTCCCCGTCCCCCTGTGTGTCAGCCAAAGCCCAGTAAACAGCATCTGCAGTGCTCATCACATTACTGATGCAGGGACCAGTGAAAGATGCAAGCCAAGATTTCTGTTTCTGTAAATTTAAAGTGTGATTCAGTGGTTTTGTGTGTACAGCATGCATACTTACTACTGTGCTCTCTGCATATCTCTTGTAGGCCTGACAGGATTAGTGAGGAAGAGCCAGTTGTAGCAGCACTGAGTGAGAACGAGAGGAGGAGGGGAGTAGTACAGAGCTATGCCTGGAGGCTCAATCTGTTCCTCACTGAGCTACATCAGTGTTAGAGACGGCGCTCGGGCCGCGGGGAAGCCTCCACTCGCTCCATCAAACTGTCAGGCAGCCAGCGGAGCTGCACAGGGAGACTCTCAGCTGCCCCCGGGGCCAGTTCAAGTCAACATCCCATTTCCTTTCCTCCTCGCCTAATTTCTCCTACGCCTGACTTAAATTTCCAATGCCCACTGTGTGCTGCTGCAGCTCAGCAGTGCCGGGCCTGGGGCCATATCAAAACACAGGGAGGTGCTGAGGGTTTTGTGTGGATGTGTTTTCAAATTTGGAGGCAAGATAGCACAGTCACATGGTCAGCAGAGACAAGAAAAGCCAAAGGGAGCTCTATGAAAGACAAAGTACAAAAAACATAAATCAGTGTTTTCCCCCTTACCTACTGAATGTTCCCATTTTTCTTCTATGACTATATTCATAACACAGTTGTGTATTCCCTGTCCCTTTAGGATTCTGGCACTTTGCTCTGTGCGCTGAAGAAATGCTCCCTGTTCCCCCCTTCATCTGCCATTACAGTCTGTTTTTTTGCACACTGAACTACTCCAAGGATTGCACCAGCAGCCCAGTTGGCTGTCAGGCCCCCAGTGAGTGCTGAAAGCAAAGGTTGAGGGATTTCTTGTTGGAAAGGACAAGACGGCCCTTTAATTTACTGAAGAAAGAAGGAGCAGCTCTTACCCCCACCACTATCACCATCAATCTGTCTGTGCCTGCCCTCCCGCCCCCATCTTCCTCCTCAGCCCAACCACATACTTTGCATGGAAGTGAAGCAGAGCGCTGCCAGGTCTCACTGCTGTTTACATGGACTCAGGGTAATGTTAAAGTCTGCTTAGTTTGGCCTCAGGTCAGGACTATATCTTTCCTCACCCAGTCTTGATTTACATGGCCCCCACTGACTCTTCCTTAAGTGTGTCAGCTCAGAACCAGAGGCCTGTGTGTCTGGCTAATGCAAAGAGCATTTCTCAGCGCTTGTCTTACTTCAATCCATCTTTGCTCTCATTCTCGCTCAGTTCTCATTCAATGGGCCTCTGTAAAAGAAGCCATCTCTCTGTTTACACAGCCAGCTCAGAGGTCCCCAGCTCAAATATGCTTTTACGTGAGAGCCTGTCGAGGCCTCTTCTGCTGGTCGATATCATTTCTACCCGGCAGAGCTTATTCTCTCAATCTCATTCCCTCTGGAGCCTACATCTTCACCAGGATCAATACTTTCCTAATCCAGAGCTCCTAGGCTGACCCAGGGTAATCAGCTGACTTCCCTTGCTGCTAGCTGGTGAGGTCAGGGGTCAAATGGCTCTATAGATTTGATCCTGTGATCAAATGACTTTGCTCGGTGGTGCTTTTAGCTACAGCCGGAGGGGTCAAGAGCAATCACTTGTTTTTTTTTCTCTGTAGGTACAAGTTTAACCACTGCTGTTAATGTCATTTTGAGTTTATCCAACTAAATACTTGCTATTTTAATGTTTTTCTTCATATATTTAATTGATTTGGATTGTTTAATTGGCATACTACATCACAATTACAATTTCAATTCAACAAGGATATGAATAACATGTAAGCAATTATATCAAAGATGTACTTAAAATAGAATTGTATATGGTCCATAGCACAGGACCTTTGTCATGCCTCATTATTTTCTGTGGCAGTTTATTTCAGGTAGTGTGAAAAGATAAAAACATCAAGTTGATAAATGGTGAAAGCTGGGTTGAAGTAAGGCTTCACCCTTTACCACCAGACCAAAGAGACAGATATCCTGCTGATGGCCTGGCGGGAGGTCTCCAAGTGGACGCCAGCCTTTGCTTTCATGTCGCCAACACGCCAGCATCCTCAGACCTCATCCCAACATCCACAGGAGGGAAATTGCATGAGGAAATTGGTGTTGTTCCACCAGTATCAGATTCTGCTTTGGTCCTGGACTATCTAAATGGACCATTACCCGCTCTGTGTGCTCTCACTCCAGGAGATCTGGCTTTGTCACTACTCTCTTCCATACAATCAGAGGTATTTCAGTATATGTTCCAGGAAAAATGGTTTAAATTGAAGCTATTTTTGACAGTGTTAGCATGGCAGAATTTTTGTATTGTCTGTTTGACACCTTTATCCACTTGAACAAAATGTGAGGTTAAGCAGCTGACCTTTCAGATTTTGATGTGAATCCATATAGAATGATTTAATGTCACCCCCCATTTCTCTTTGGATTAAGATATTGTTTCTAAATCCTGCCAGTCATAATTAATATAATTTTTAAATCTTTGTTAGAACTTGTGAAACTTGTGTCCTTTTTTGTCTTGAAGCAAATATAACATTGCATTTAGATCAGTATTCAGGCTGACAAGCGTTGACTCCATGCCAGCATTTTCATAGCTGGGCAAGTCCCTCCTCCGTTTCTCTCTAAGGCAGAATCATGGCAGATTGTCCTCTGAGTGTGACAAGTGGAACTATGTGATTAATTTGGCCAGTCGTTTTAATGTGCTTTGGGATGCACACTTATTGTCTTCTCATTGCATGTCTATTAGAGAATGTCCAGAAAATGGAGACTTTTTTTCCCCCTGTGGCTCTCTTCTGCTCGTCTCTCCTTAGTCCTGCCTCATTTTAGGGCTGAGCTACAGGGTCGTCATGGGGCCAGCCCAGGTCGAGGCCTGGCTCCAACCAGGGCTGCTGGCAGAATAAATCTTGTGCCTCTGAAGTGTTGAAAGCTGTGTAAATGTCAAATGCATCCGTCTGATGTGCTGGCTGTGGGAAGGGAGAGGTGGGAGGGCTGTGGATGAGCCATCCGCTCAAGCTGGTCCCCTGTTACTCTTCGGAGCTGCCAGTTGCCAGGTGCAGATGTTGCTGCTTGCTCTCTGCCTCTGAAGAGCCAGCCAGCTTTTTTGGCTCTCTCTTTTTGGGGGGTTTGTGTGGAATGCGAACATCAATGTATGAGCGCTCATCCACTGGGGGCTTGGCTCCTGTCAAGCAGCTTAGTGAGCAGCATATCTCTCAGATTTTAACAATGTCCCCACTGACCGCCAGACCTGCTGTTTGGGGAGGTTTCTGTTCAGGGTTGTGGTTTTGCATTTTCACAGTTTGCTATGGTGTAAATGTTTGTGGTGCAAAATAACTTGATTCTCAGACCTACAATTACAAACATATAGTTTAGTTTAATCTGTGTGTCATGTTTTTTTTTCCTGTCTAATTAGTCAGATTTGAAGTTTGGACATTACTTCATTCATCCATCTTGTTCATACCACCTCTCACTTGTTCCCACTGTTGTTTTCTTCCCCTCGCCTCTGTCTCCCTGCTGTGCTGTGTCTCTCTGTATCCCTGTCTGAGCTATAGCTAGTATTCCTCTTTACGCTCTGCTGCAGTGCATGGTTCTTGTAAAAAGATAAGCACCATGCTGTGCTCTTGTAATATTATTTTTCCTTCTCGCCTGCTCCAGGCTTGTGAGGCCTCATCTCTTGTGTCATGGCTACTTTTGCAACAACAAGGCCAAGCATGTAACATGGGAATAGACTGAGCTGGATCTCAATCACCCAGGGTTTCAACTCGTCCTCCGTAATAAAGAGGACCTCTCCGCCACTGGGAGATGGAAGTCATCCGTCGAGCTGCATGCTAAGAATACATTTTCTTTGGTTGCCTCGGGGTAGGGTAAAGGTGCAGACTGGATCAATTTTCCTTTTTTTGTTATTCGCAGATCCCTCAAGACCTAGGTTTGAATGTGTTTTCTTGTAGATAAAATGAGTGGTGAGGGGAACAAATGGTGATGATTACAGGTTGTGATGTGGCCCTAACAAGCTCTATAGAAATGACTAACAATTAATTTGTCCAGAATCCCCAGGCTGAATGGGGAATTGATTGACAGTAAGCATAAGCCACTTTCTGTCTTAATGCCCTGCACTCTGTAATGAAGGTCTTTTGACAAGCACAAGCCCCTAAATTAGGGTTTGCAAACATTCCCTGAGAGAGAGGACAGCATGTTGAATAGAAATGTGCCTCCTATTTGAATATCTCTCTACACCACACAATCAGAGGAAATCTAGGTATATCTCATTGTTATTGTAAAAGAAGAATTACAAAATGTATATACATTTTTCTCTATACTACATATTTTAAATGTACTATCTCTCAGTATAGCATTGCATAGTTTACTTTGATTACTACATATTTACAACAGTTATTGTCCAGATGGTCCAACATTTGGAGGTCTTCGGGCCGGTCTGATTGATATTTGTGTCAATCCAAACGTCTATCCTTAGTTTATAAGTTGTTTATCTCACCTGCACAGGCATTCAAATGTATTTCCTAAAACTGAATCTCAGTTTTCTTCTGTGTCCACAATATCCTCCACCATTTACACCTTCAAGCCATAGTTATGTTTTTTAAATATCTCAAACAATAGAAGTTTCTGCATTTTCAGGAATTGTGCAGACTCAGAAGTGCAACACCAAACCCTATTTTTCACTTAATGCTCATGTCATTAAGGACTCCTGCTTTATTCCTTGTCTTTACAGAGCCCTTGTTTGAGAGACCCTGACCACTGAGCCCTTGCACTGATAACTCCCCTTACTTAATTATACATTTGGACCCACCGCACACCCCACAAAGGGCTGCTGTGCCTCCATTGACACAGCTCCTTCTTCATTGTGCACCACGCTGAAAGGGAGTCAAACAAAAAATAAAGAGGGTCCACTTAAATATGTTGCCACAGGGACTTAATTGACAGATTGGAGGCAGTTTTTCACCAGGGACGCTTTTCCTATTCTGTGTGGCTCTTCGCTTGAGTTGCTCTGCTCCTCATGCGTCCTGTTGTGAGGTCCAGTGGGGGAGGCTGCAATGGGACAATTTTACAGTTTATCATCTGCGGCTTATCAGTGATGAGTATTTAATAACGTCAAACTGAACATGACATAGTGAAGCAGCAATGTGCATATTTCACACAAGGATACATACAAGGATACAAAGATAGAGTAGAGTATTTAATGCATTGTACAAGTTTTTTAGAAAATCAAAGAACTTGTATATTTCAGGGACATTAACTTCAGACATTCTAAAGGTGAATACAAATCTCCAGTATTTATCAAATCTATTTTTTATTTTTTTTTATTACTTTCTATAAAGCTTTTTCTACCTGTTGACATGTCAGGAATGAAAAGGTTGCGGCCCTCATTTGTGCTATGTTCGTAATCTGTTTGTCTGAAATGTTTTCATTTTCCATGTTTTTTTAAAAGTAATGCCACAAGATTTTTTAGTCTGATCACTGCAGGTGTTAATAAGGAATTACTTGTAATAACTAAAGTGTTGCTGAAAATCCATTTCATACCTGAATAGAAGGCAATTTGGCCTTTGGTCATTGTAGACAAGGCATGTTTCACAATACAAGCTCTCTTGGTATTTAGTTACTCTATCCCAGTGGAAGACGAATTAAAGAATGGTTTGTCAGAAGGTGGATTTGAAATACCACACTCAAAAGCTATTCACGCTCTCTGTGTCCTTGAGATGCTATCATACAGTCTTAAAGCACTCTTAAAGGGCTAAATGACAAGCTGTCATTGAACATGCTCTTTATAATACAACCTAGTGTTTACTATTCACTTTTTCATCTTTTGTAAAATTGCAACATTGAATCTTTGACAGAAACACCAGAATATGCTCTCTATTGCTGTTCTGCTTTTGAAACTCAAAAAAAACTCCCTCTTAGACTGCCACAGTTTCCTTCCCCCTCTTCATCTTTTGCGGTTTGCACTGAAAGCTGTCAGTGAATGAGAGGGTGCACACAAAAATAACATCTGCACTGATTATGAGCTACTAGTAGGGGGGCACAAATAAATAATTCCTTATATTTCCTGTGTCTTGTCTCCTTTCTGTTACAGTGTGACAGCGAGAGTGACATTGACGGCAAGGTAAGACTGCGTTCCCTATGTTTGCTCACCTGCCATGTGCAAGTGACTGGGAATAACAAATCTAAAAAAAATAAAATATATAAACAAGAATACTGCAGCACACAGATGAGGGGTTACAGACTCTTCACTGGTCACACCACTGAGGAGCATTAGCATTTTACTGAGCAACAAAGTGACAGGTTTCATCCAGTTGAGATTCGGTTTTAACTCATATCTGTTGTTTGTTAGAGACTCATGGTTTCAAGTTTTTTTTCCCTCATGTAGTGAACTGTCTGCTTTTTAATATTTATGATGAAAATGTATCAATTATGGCAATAAAATGAAGACATTAGGAAATGACACAACAGTCCAACACAACTATGGTTATATTTAGGCAAGCGCTGCATGTGGTTAAGGTAACAGGCTTGTAAAGATACCAGGGTGTCCTATGATACAGAAAAACGCCACAAAATGTCATACATATACTTTGTCTCAACTTTATATTAATATGAACTTTAAATCCTTGGGAAGTCCATGGATTTATTTCCTATTGTATTAAAAAAAAAATCACATTTAAAGCTACTAAGCCAAGTATTTATAAAAAGAAATGAGGTAAAACTGACTGCATGTGGTTTATATGTTTTGTTAGCACGTAGGAATGTGACAATTTGTGGAAGCGTTAAATACAAACCAATTGATTCAGGGGAGTGGGATGCATAAACATTGGCTCAAATCTAAGACTGGGCTGTAATCAGCAGCACAGCAGTTTCAACAGTCTCAATATTACATAAATGATACATATTAACTATACTATTATGCCCACAGAGTTAAGAATGTAACAAACGTAGCATCGCTTTCACTTCTTTGTACCTGTTTATCTCACACATGAAGGTAGTTGGCTGATGGCAGCCACCTGGTTAGATGAAGCGCCTTTGGGGAACCTCGAGCATCCTAATTCCTCCACACTTTAGCAATTACTCCCTGGTAAATGAATGAGATAGCATGCCTAATCTCCTGTAAGCTTAGCTCCCAGTTCTGTGGAAACGTCGGCAGCTCCCTATAAATAATACATTGATAGCAGGCACAATTTGCATTAACTGTAGCCTGGCAAGTCAATAGGCTTTTATCTCCTCATTGAAGCGAGAAGAAACTGAGGGCGCAAGCTAGTTGACACGACAGGGAGACGTAGCAGGCCTGTCAGTCTCCATACGGTTCCTCCGCTTCACTGTGGGGGGTCGAGAGGGAAGGAGGAAGGAGGAGGTGTCTTCCAGGGTTTTGTTGTGCCTCGAACTCAACACTTTCAGAGCATGTCACAAATGTTGACATTCGATATATGAAAGTTTGATACTGTGACTCCAAAATACAACAAAGAATGCAAAAGAGGAAATGCAGAGGATGTCCTTATTTTAACAGAGTGGGCTTGTATTGTTGAATATAAATGAAGACTTGATTTGGTTGCAAGCAAGTTTACTATTTGTCAAAATAAATATGGGATATAATATATTATATACAATATGGTGTACAAATACTGGTGGTCTTGAGATGTGACTCTTGTTTTTGTGTGTTTTTGTAATCGTTGGCCTAAGTTCTTGTGCAAATAAAAATTGTGTAATGGTAGTTATACTTAAACTGTGAAAGCACATGTGAGCACAGAAACGGTTACCTTCCTCTTTCTCTGTAAATGACTATTTTACACACAAGTAATGAGTGCTGGAAATCATCTAAAGCCAACTCTTGATGACATTGGTTTGTGTAAATACTTTGACAGGACATCATTCAATTTTGAAAAAAAAAAAAATCCCTGTGTAAAATGTGTTCTGTGAAAAGAAAAGACAAACACTGTCATTTATCATTGCTGCACTTTGGATAACCTGACAGCCATAACTTTTGAATAACATTTCTGCTCAAACAGGTGCCAGCTCCTCCTGTATCCTCCATTCAGACAAAGACAGCTTTCACATCAGATTACCCGCACCTGAACAGCCACGACGTCAGGATTTTGCAGATTAACTTAATTAGAATATTGTTTCCAGGTGTGCCCCCAGGGTGCAATCAGTTCCACTGTATGTGAATGAAAGTGACGCGACGCTCCAGCGGCGAAGTCAGTTTAGATTGTGAAGCTGTATCATCAAAGCAATGCTTGAGATAGCATTCGCCGATGTGTTTCCATAAGCTGTCAGAACTGAATACATTGGAGACTGCAGGTCATCTCCAGGTATTTGCAAAGAGCTGTTAGTGGATGGAATCATAAACAAAGATATGAGTTATGAACAAAGAAATGAGTTGGCATTGACATTGGTTGTGTTTGAGTTTTAGTACTAGTACATTTTGTCTTGCTTTAACCTCAAACTTACCTTGAAATGAGTATGTGTGTCTTGATCTCCATTAGTTTGGTCTTGACCCTAACACTACCGTAAATGTTAGATGACTGCACAACAAACTCACCCAGGTCATTTGAGAAGATTTAAAAGTGGAAAGTATATATTTCTCCTGTACATCTGAGAAACCTTTTTCCACTCTGCTGTGCTGCACCTGTAATCTATCAAGCTGTCTGTCCTGTCAACTCCTGACACATCTGACATACTCCAAGTCAAGATGATCATTTTCTTTTATTGGAGAGGCAGAAAAGAAATAGAGTGGGATTTATCCTTCCTCAGTTTGTTCATACACTCCGCTCAAGTGTCATCCTATCTCCATTAGACCCCACTTTACTGTCTTCGCTGGCTCCTCCAGTTCCTCTAGATTCTTTCTCCTGTGCAAATAATACAGTGACTGTGAGACGTTAGCATGAGCCGCTTATATTTGCTGCATGTCAGGTGGGTTACAGCTGCCTCCACATAGCCACATCAGCGGACACCCGGGTCGGCTAATTCTATTTGGTCCTATTTGGCGAGCAGTCACTCAGCAGAAAGTGTATCTGTCTCCTGGGGAGTCTCCAAGGACCATTACTGCATCTATCCTATGAGCTTTTTCATGACTTTGGTGTATTCATCTGCCAGCGCTGCTCACAGGCACTGATTGACACATTAATTCCTCCTCTGCTCCTTATCTTCCTGCTGTGTGCAGAGTGAATGCCATATCACTTTGTTGGAGCGTCTACGGGCTTATCGGTAATGTCTCGTCAGCTATAGGGCTGTCCTCCCAGCTGATGCCTTAAGAGCCAGTGCCATTTGAAACTAGCTCTGTGCTCACAATTTAACAAGCTAGAGTCACGTTAACCACAGTAGTAAAAACTTTGCAGCTATTTCACTTCAACATTCTTTGTCTCTATTGCCGCTTATCCATTTTGGGAATGTATTGGAGTTATGTATTTAACATAAAAATTGTAAATAAAGAATGTTGGAACTTGGTTGAAATTGGCTGCTTCTACTGAGAACTGATACTGAGGAGCTTTATTTAAAAACAAAAGTCTTTCTAAACGGTTAAATAGTTAATTTAATTACGATGTGTGCAGTCTTCTAAGTGCTAGTTTCGTGAGCATTGCTGGTAGAAGTTGACTACAAACAAGCTTGAGTATAAGCTCCCATGTAGCAACTTTGCCATTGTGTCAGCTGGGCGTTGGCATTAGTAAAATATATATTCCTTAATGTTCATATATGTGTATTTCTTCACCAGCCCTCTGCTGCTTTGACAGGTCCACGTTGGTCCCTGAGACCCATCATATTCAATAACAAACAGGCCACCCACCAGGCTGCTGACAACCGTATCATTTTCTTATGCATGGCTAAAATGGACTCGCTTAATGTTTCAACACAAGTGATCATCCGTCCTCATCTCTTTAATGAAATTAGATTAAGTGCACCTGGGAAAGAGCTGAGAAAGCAGAATGCCCCACCACCTCCTTTAATCTAAAACCAATTTGCCAGTAATATTCCTTTCCCCCAGCTTGGGACTCGCCGGCCTTGATTCAAAATGGAGAAGGAACGAGATGAGACCAGAGCTGACTGGTTCCATTCAGCTCCCCACAGGCTCTGTGAAATTAGAACTGACACCGGCAACACAGACCCTAATATGGAGATGTCATTTTTCTCAACTAGCTTTTGTCTTACTCCCTTCTTCGATCTTCTTGCCTTGTTTTTCTCATGTTCTCTACATCATGCCATCCAAAACTGTAGCTCACCCAAAACGGAAAGTATTCACCACGAGAAGTGATTGTCCATACAGAATGCTTTTCTTTGTCCTTCTGGTAAGGTTTAAGGTTGTTATTAGTTTTAAGCAAATAATTAACATTTTACTAGGAAATAATGATGACTTCTAGCTTTGTGGTTCTGCCAAAAACAAACATGTAATATATTTTCTTCAGGTGGTTTCACAATGTTCCTCTCCAGCCATTACACAAAACCTGGAAACACTTATCCCTTTAATTTATATAGGGCTGTTTGCAACATGCTCTCATTTCTAGACAGCTTCAGAAATCATGTGCACTCTGCTTGTAGCTGTACATCTGTTGTGCATTTAGTGCACACGTATGTGGTGATCAGGGAGCACATTTGGTTCGGTCTATAAAGTTGAGGATGACTCCTTAGGTCTTAGCAGTATGTTGTTTATATGCATGCTCTAAGCCAGTAGTGTCAAACTCAGACTCATGACGGGCCACAGTAGTGAGTAAAAGTATTAATGTATGGTTTTACAAGTAAATGAGAAATAATGAAGACACAGACCTGGTGCTATATTTGTAGTTAGTATTAAAACTATGCTGAGTGGCATGCATTCTGTCCGTAATATAAACTTGAGTGGGTGGGGAGTGTGTACCTTTGTACATATTGCGTCTTTAAATTATACTTTTCTTCTTTTGTTTTTGTGTTGTTTGTAATAGATTTTACTTCATATTAACTTGCCCCAGAGTGTACAAGATACATATGTCTTAAGAAAAGTGAGTGTAGGGGCACACTCAGCCCCAGTGCACGTTGGGTGGGAGCAGCTTGGTGACAGAAAGACTTGGCGCTTCTGCAGGGCCAGCCAACAGACACAGCCAACTGACATCAGCAAAGATGGCTTGTCACTAGCGATGCATGTCATCCAGCGGCACGGACGTAGCTGCGGCATTAGCCTTGTGCAGACTCTTTCTTAAAGGTTGACACAGATGTTGGCATTGCCGATGAAAATAGAAGAGTTGTGGCAAGCCATACCACTACGACCGCTCAGCACATTGGAAGTGTGAAAACCAAACATGGCATTTAGGCTGTAATCTTCCTTCACTTACTGCCTCCTCTCATTCAAGCTGTTAGTGTTGGCAGAGAGTGTTAATGGAACAAATAGTTGTTTCTTTGTTCGCTAAAAATTGTAGCAAACACCCTTCCATACCTGTCTTTGAAACACCAGTGCGCCTCTAACTCCTTGTGAAAAACCTGTCACCACTCAGCCGTGTTCAATAGCGTGTGATCATTGTTATTGAAGGAGGTTTTGTTGCTTCGATGAACACCAAGGCTTGCTGTGTTTTCCTGCACCTCTACCAGATCCATTTTTAGAGGTGGTTTTCCTCAAAGACTGTTTTTGCCACCTGAGAGCCCGGATTCTGTAATAGGAGATTTTTTTTTGCAAGGGCAAGGTGAAATGCTTGATTGCACAATTTTCTGCTTGAGTTTTCGTCAGTTCAATGATACGGTGATACAGAAAGCAAGGCGTGTCATATCAAACAAGTTGTCACTCCAGCTGCGCCATATTACATCTATCGCGCAACATATTTAGCTGTATGCCATTATTATAAGGACAGTTTAAGAGACATTTACTGGATATGGTACGTCTTACACTAAAATCTTTAGTCTCTTCTGCCCCATTCTAAAAAGTAGTTTTTATATTGGTTAAGGCGAACAAATTTCAGATTGATAAGTTAAACCAAGTAAGACCTAGCTTAATCTTAATTCCCTTTTGTGTTACTAAATCCTATGAACCAGTGTAATGTCTTCAGTGTGTGTTGATGCCCCAGATACAACCCAACTCTGAATTGTTTTTACATGTCCCATGTTTGAATAACAACCCAAGCACTATATACATTTTCCACATGAGTAATAAAAGTATAATTGACACCATATTGGGTGCAGATGTTATTTGTAAAAGAGAAAAATGACACAGTGTTATGTGGATGTGGATGTTAGAATTGAGTGTTTCTGATCGTGCATAAACATAATGCCTAAGTGGGTTTTATTCAATAAACATGGTTTGGCTGTAATTACTTGCACATTTTGACTAGCTCCAAATGGAAGACAGACATGGTGTGTGTTTAAAGCTGGCGCACTGAAACTCTGTGTCAGACTTGGCTTTTCTGTACAAGACTTCTAATGAAAAAAGACTTGCTTTTCCTTCCTCAAAAAATGGCATATGCAATCAGGGATAAATATAGAATTCGCTGTAGTTAAAAGAAGTCAGCGCCGTTGTAGATAATGTTTCCGTGAGTAGACTTGCTTCCTCTCGATGCAGGAATAAATCAGTAAATGGAGCTTACTGAGGGTCTGAAAAGAATGCTTGGAATGGCTCCTCAGGCACAAAGGCCAGTCAGCAAAGTGTTGGGCTAGTCCTATTTTTGGTTAACGTTTTACAAATAAAATCAACATGCATCAATCATAGTCATAGACCACTATTATTTCCTAGGTCTGTGTTTTGTCTTCATTTATTAAATATTAACCAGTGGATTAGATCATACTATGATGGTGCTGATGGACAATAAGAAAAGCAAGCACCATGACTGAAGATCTCTTCCAAACACTGCCCACTGAGAAGACATAGTCCTTTCTTTAGATAACCACTTAAGTATCTCCAAGTCAATCTAAACACTCAGATGCCTGTGGATGGGTTGGCAACTGCCAGACCTCAAGCTCCACAGGCCCTCACGTCACTTGGGCTCTCAAAGAAACTTTCCGTGGGCGAATATGTTTGTGATGTGGAAAGCTGAGAACCCATAGAGCATATTGCGATCAGGCCCAAACACACACTGGGGCCAGCTGCCTTCAATTATGCCAAACCCCAGCCACTGCAGTCCCTTGTGCAAAACTCCAGCCTTTGATCTATTCCTGCCAGGTACAGGGCTAGAAATATTACAGGAAAAAATAATTATTGTGTCATGGCATGGTCTATAAAAGTTAACAGTGGTATTTTAGTCATAGCGCTCAGTGGTATAGGCAGGTATAAATAATGGGTGCCCCTCATGTCGCTTTGCCTTTTACTCTCCCCTTGAAATATCATTAATGATTACTAGACTCACCTGGATTCTTTTAGGAGCTAATTTCATTTATAAAGCCCTAGAAGATTAGCCATTTCACAGGGCACATTGAGAGGCTTGTCAGTTTGGGCTTGACACACTGAAGAGGTATGGCAGCTTTTGAATATCCATGAGGCTTGGGAGCCACAAACAGACCAGCAATAAAACTGTCCCCCTGCCAAGCGCCACAGACTCAGGCGGCATGGGCATCCATTATATTAATTTGACTTCATTAGTGCAGACCTGCTAGGCCTGGGGTGCCCACAGAGATGCCAGGGGGCGGGATGTAGTGGTGTGGTGGTAGAATGGCATCAACCGCTGTGCTTTGAGGAGAGAGAACACATGGCACTGACAGGCGGAATATGGCCCCAGTTTTTACGCCGGGATGGCTGCCAAACAAAGGCAACATGCGTCAGTGGCTTCAAGGGAGCTCAATCAACACCCGGTCAGAGCATTCACGCCATGTGCGCCATGCCGCATCAGTGAGGAGTCGCTGGGCAGCCTGCGAGCCGTGCATGTGCTCACAGTGACTGTGCCACTGTGATATGATAGAGGGCCAGTGCCAATGGCTTGACCCGTTGCCATCACCTTTGTCCCTACTGCCAAGAGTGCTCATGTTGTTAGTGTACAAAGCCTATACATATAGGTCATGTAACTTAGAATTGTTAGCAATTTTTTGGGGAATTTGCAATAATAGTTTGACATGCTAAGTGATTCCTAATTCATTTTAATGACCGACATTCTAATCCGTGCTTGTGTAACTAGAAAAAACTGAAATTGTGTTAACTTGCACAAGCTGAGAAAGATACTATGCACTGTATATTTACTGTTGAGCTAAAGATTTTGGATTTTTTGTGCTTTTATTGAGAGGCAAATGTATATACCATTTCTTTCCTTTTACCTTACCTTTAGTTGAAGCAATTAGTTAAACAGTGTTTCTAGCATGCAACTTCCGTTTTGCTTCTCTAACCTCTAGGCAACTGCGTCCAGTCTCTGGAGCTGACCTGAGCTCTGCAGGGAGTGGTGCACCTGATAAACACTGAAGTGGGGAAATAAATAAATAATGGAAGGCATTAAGTCCGGATAGGACTGGAAGGAAGCCTGGGGGTGGTAAGTGTTCTGTCTGACAGCAGCGAGCACTTTGATCAGCGGGTCCCGTCTGAAGATCGCTTCCACATCTGCACAGGGGGAACGAGCTGTAAACTGCCAAGAAGCATTTTAATGACAGTTGGATTATAAAATGAAAGAGGGCTCCAGATGGCAGGCAGTGCAGCGGCTGTGGTTCAGGGGGAGGCTGTTTAAACTGCTTTTTTATTGATAAAATATGGGGTGAAAAATTGCGCAGGGCTTATTAGGCGTCCCGCTGTGATGTTGCTCAGCTGGCCAAGCTGTTCGCTGTGGCCCCCGTCCAAACATGCCTCGATAAATTTTAAGCAGTACCTTTAAATCTGTAAGATCCCGCTTGTTATGTTCACCCTGGCTCACCCAAACTCCCCACAACGTATTTGTCCTTTGAAAGACTTCTTGTGGGATTTTTTTTAACTAACTTGATAAAAGCACAGTTAGTTGCCAAGCATTGGCTGAGGAGGTCATAGGGGCCTCTCACAGCATGCTCATTATTGTCAGGTAAAAAAGCTTAGGCTATCCTTTGGAAAAGCCAGCAAATGGTCCAATGGTAGACAAAATGTTCAAATACAGTTTTAACAATATGTAATAGTTCAATGTGTTCAGTAATAAATTGGTTGGTTTTATGAAAATGCAGCATTGGAAAGTAATGATGTCCACTGTAATTACATTTCTAGTGATGTGGTTAAATCAGATTGTCATACCTGAATACTGAATATTATCTTACACTAAATGGGTCTCACACATTTTTCACTTTGATCTAAAGCTTAAATTGAATTTGCTCGAGTGAATGGGCCTGATTTGGAGGGCCTGGAGAGTCATGGTTTCAATAAAAGGGAATCACTGAAAGCCATCTTGACTCCATCAAAATCCATACATGTCACATATGTATGCTTTTCCCTCCATCGGATGAGCTTCTTTCAGCTGAGATATGTTGCTAGCCATGCTCTCACTGCTGATATAAAATCCATTTAACCTGATTGGATGTTTTACTAAATCACTGAAAAAATGGATGCTTTTTTTCAACCTTTAGAAAACAGGCGGCCACAATTTATATTCCATAACTACCACTTGAAGCCCAAGCCACTCTGGCCCCACTTGCTGCGGCATCAAAGACAATTACTGTCGACATCACATCAAATTACAACCGTTGGTTTGCTTGTTTGTCTCGTTATGTGACTTGAAAACTGCATTCTCCCACCCAGGAAAAGTCTCCACCCATCTGCTCCCTTCCTGTTGCCTACACTAGTACTTCCAGTGAGGAGAATATAAAGGACAGGCAGCCGACAGCCTAATGGACTAATTTATAATTGCGAATGAGGAAAAGCTGAAATGTTGGGCATGTTATAATTTGACAGAGAGTGGCAGCTCTGAGTCGGACCTTGACGTTTCAACCACAAATCTTCCCTCCCTTCCCTTTACCGCTCCTTCAAATGCTTTTCCTCCACGGAGAATAGACACAAAGATGATGGGAGAGATGCTTTCGGCACATTCTGGTGCTCAAAGCTCCTGGCTCTGTCATATTCCTTTTCTTTCCTTCCCCCTCTTGTATCCCAAACTCCTTCTGTCTCTACCTTCACGTAGATCCCATAGGAGGGAATATGGAAACACATTCAGATGTGTTTGAAGTGCAGGACAGATGGGAGACTCAAGGGACTGTAAAAAAATGAATCGAGGGTAGTAATAGCAGAGATGTTTTGAATCCTCTCCCCCATAAGTTATTTATCAGGGGCCCTTAGTGGTGGAGGAAGACTTCAGAGTGCTCCCTTAATGTAGCATCTGATGACTAGTAGGGGGGCTGTTCCAGGAAGTACTGTTGTAAAACAGGAGGGGAACATTAGCAAGGAAGTCTCTCAGGGCCTGTGTGAAAGAGAGGAACAACATACAGAGTGGTATTTTCCCAGCATGCATCACAGCAACAGAAAAAAGGTGTACAAGATAATGTCCCGGAGCCCCCCACTAGCCAGTGATATCTCACCCTGTACAGGGCGTTCTGTACTGTCCCTTCCTCCCAGGTTAGGCACATATGGGGACACAAGACAGCTACACAAAATACTGACTTGAGGGAAATTTTAACCATGGATTGTTTCAGCAATATTTTAATTAAAATCAGTGTTTTTAATGACATTCATTAGGGCAAGCAACCTTGACAGGAAGCTAGTTCATTTAGCTTGACACTTATTTTTTTAAATAGCCCTTTTGTGAATTGCAGAATTTAACATCACACATCTCACCTTGACTTTGTTTAGTTGGATTTGTTATTTTATTTAATTTTTTTCTTGTTACAGTTTCAGTGTTGCAAAAATATTTAAATAATATTTTCTCATGGAAATTGAAGTGATTCTGTGCTTTTGTTTTTTGTTAGTATAGTCTCTTGCGTTGTATTTATAGTAATATTTTTTTACCAGTATTGTTTTGTTTAGTTATATAATTACTCCTTTACATTCATAAAAACAGATTGATATTTTTGTTTTTTTTGAATATCAAAATGATTCCAGTTAACAGTTGTGTATTGTGTAGTATTTCAAACAACTACAAATGCCAGTAATGCAGGGGAAATGCACTAATCACTAGAGACTAATGGCCTCTGAACTGATCACTGAGGCTAATAAAGACCAGCTAACGACATAGTCGCTTCGTTTGTGCTAATTGCTCTCCCTGGACCTCCACTGTGGCCCAGGTCTCCCTAGCATCTGTCACCAGGCATATTCCCGGACATGGCTCAGGACCTGGCCTTGGCCTCAAAGCTGGGCGCGCAGCCAGAAACAATTGTCCTCTGGTGTCCTTTTACAACAGCAAGGTGTGGAAAAACATTGTTTAAAGCTGTTGTTTACTTTGCCAGATTGACAGCTTGATAAAAGTGTCAACCTCTGTAGTTGAGGTTGTGTAGTGGGCACTGTATCAGAGTTTATACAGGCCTATACAGGTTTATTTAACCTGTATAGGTCTCTAGACCATAGACCATCTTGAAAACGCTTTGAAAATATAGCTCTAAAATTAATTAACCATTTAGATTATAATAGAAATAATAAATAAGACCAAATAACAAGTCTGCAGTGTTATGTAAAAAAAATCATCATTGGTATGTTTTAACAGCAATTTTGACACCACCCTTTTAGGTGTACGTGATGCAGTAACAGTCTTGTACAGTAGTCATCACAGTGTGCCAATGCCATTTATTGCAGGTAATTATGTTTTTTATATAGAGTCAATGTAAGGACACAAAGATTTTCTTTATTTTGCAGGATGGCAGCAGTGGCCATTGAAGCACTGGTGCATGGTGTAGCATTACAATAGGTAGTGATTTGCATATCATTCCATGTTGGGGATATTAGATTAATGGCTTGTGACTGGTGTGATGAATACTAATTTGGTCTTAAATCATGTCATTGTTCAGACATTGGCAGCCAGTCCAACAGACTGAGCAGCCAGACATTTTATAAGGTCAGCTGACTTCTCTAGCCCAGCTCACTGTGGACAGTTATGGCACTTGTTGTAAATGTTTTGTTCCAAGGACAGTTAGCTTCACTGTCGCAAGTATATGGACCAACCCCAGGGTTTAATACTAGGTCCATTTACCCAGGCAGACAATAACATCTGCCAATAAAGTCAGAACAACAATGCTGAGAATGATTAAAATAGAAATACTGTGGTCCCCAAACCTCTCCTTGGCCTTAGTTTGATTCTAGATATAATTCTGATGGTTGCTGGCTTTATGGCTGTTAGGCAGAAAGATGTTCGTGAATCCCACCTCCTACCATTTAAAAACAGCACATTTCTACCACCTCCGCCTTGTCCTGTGGGATTTCAGTATTTTACATGGTCCCTTACAAATAAAAATTAAACTAAAGAAAAACAGGAAGTGTAGAGCCACATAAACATTACATGGCATGTTGCATCAGATACAGCCTGAGTAGCAATCGATCAAAAGACAATTAATTTATTTCCGATCAAAAGACAATTAATTATTTTCATTTTATTTTAATATTTTCCCCAGATCTGATATAATATACAGACTATTTGTTTTAATATTGTTTAAGTATGTTTTGATCTGGCAAGTATGTGAATTTCTATTCATATGCATACTAGTTATTATTATTATAGATTTAATTGATATTGACACATTCTGTTTTTAAATGTTAGGTAATTGTTCATTGATGTTCAGTGTTAAATATTCATGCTTGAAAAATATGCTGCAGGTTGTGTAATGGGGTGGTATTGAATTATAGCTCCAGTATTGCTGCACGACTCTCAATGGTGCACTTAAGCTTAATTCTGGATCCCGTTCAGATCCAGTGCATTAGTAGTGTCTATTATATTTTATCTTATATCACCTCCATTGTCACAATGTTTTACATGCAGCTGTGTGTGTGTGTGTGTGTGTGTGTGTGTGTGTGTGTGTGTGTGTGTGTGTGTGTGTGTGTGTGTGTGTGTGTGTGTGTGTGTGTGTGTGTGTGTGTGTGTCACTGTCAGCGCTCTCCCTAGAGTAGATGGCTAGCCAAGAGTGTGCATGCAGGAGGTGGGAGGGTGTCCAGAGGGAGCACTTTGATTGATGTGTTTTGGGGCTAGAGGAAGGTAGTGGTGAAGGGAGGATGAGGAGGGGATGGGAACTTGATGGGACTCTTCGTCAGATGCAGGATGGAAGGCAGGGCTACCGAGTGGGGGAGGAGTGGATTGGAGCTGTAACAAGCCCTAGATTGTTAGTGACAGGCAGATACTTCAACACTTAAAGTAGAAGGTTTGATTTAATCACAGAGCTGTCATTTGTTATTTGTCTGGCTTGCTCCACCAGGGCTACGGCTGATCAACTCCATGGTCCCTGGAGAGCCCTTTCCCCCCCTTTAATGTCTAAATCCCCTGCACAAATTACAAGCTTGCACCATCTCCCATCCCTTCCACTTCCCAGCTTGCTTCAATCCTGTCATGTTAAGAGACCAAGACCATGATGGGGGTTTGCAAAGAGGCAAGTTTCCAGAAAGTGGGCAGGAAAAAGACAGGTACATGCAGTAGGAGATGGAAATTGCCTAAGGGTCACTAAAGATCATTAATAGGGCTGTCAAGAGGGTTGCCTGTTGGTTAGTGTTTCATAAATAAGAAATAACACCTCCCTTCTTACCCATTCTTGTTCATTAATAATTCCTGCTGTGTTTCCTTTTTTGAATTCTGTGTTCAAAAGGGCATATATTGTAGATGGATTGTAGATTTAAAAGCATTGGTATATAATTGGAACTGGATTAAAGAGCAACCTTTGCCATCTTTGCCAATACAATGATTTTATTTTATTGTTTCCAAAATTTTCATGTTCCCACTGTGTAACTGCAACATCTTTGCAAAATGACATATCAGTTTAACATTGTAGGACTAGTGTGCATTATTCTTTGTTCTTTGTTAGAATTTGGTGATACCCTTATAGCTTGGCCATATTACAATTTTTTAAGAATGTAAAAGTACATTTTATTTAGGCCAAAAGCTATGCCTCTTTTTTTTTTTTTTAAGGCCATGGGTCTAAACACTGTTGAGGTTGATAGTAGTCGATGGTGCTCATTAACCTCCCTCCCACGCAGTGCTCTCAACATGACTCAATTTGAAAAATGTATAGATAAACGTCTTGGGCAGGAAACAAATAAGAGCTTCCATTTGGGATTTTGCCTCATATACTCCAAACTACACCTTTTTGGTTTTCTTTTTAGTCTGGCTTTTCTCTCTGTCCATAGTCATCAGCAAATTTAGTGTCATTGTGAACAGAAAGCCATGTTTCTCTTGACTTTCCTGTGTACATGAAGGCTTACATGTCAGGCATATACTGAATAGACAATACTGTATTGGGTCAAAACATCGTATTTTTTCTTTATTTATATATTTCATGTTAGTTTTTTATTACTGTCACATAAAACAATGCTTGATTCTTTTATTGTGGAATGCCAATGACATGCAGGTTAAAATACTTTACTTGTTCCAGGACTGTAGGCAGAACAGTGATGGGTGAAGAATAAAATAACAAGCCTAGGAGACTAGCTGGAGACTAGGAGCCAAAGAGCTGTGATGTATGATTTTATTCATACCTACTTCCTGTTCCTGATTAGGAGCAGTTACCCTGTGATCGATCAACCCTCAGAGCAGCCTCAAATCAGAGGCAGATAGTGTATGTGCTGAATAAGAGGGAACACGTGGAGGCATTAGAGGCCTGTGGCTCTGAGATTCACAGCGAGAGGTTGATTCACTTTGTGCTGGCAAGCCAGGGAGCAGACAGAATGGACGGGTAATGGATGATGGAGAGCTGTGACACACACTTAGATGCTGATGGGTGGAAATGCCTGTCTGCACTTTCCTTCAAAAAGAGTCTTGACCTCCCTGAGCTCCTTCTGTCTGCTGTATGTTGGCCTAGTGATCAGGTCCACTGATGACAGAACGGAGAATGCTGAACTCCAGATCATTCAGTTCTTTGCATTCCCTTCACCTCATCAAGTCCTTCTCTAAAACATCTTTTTGCACTGTCCACTTGAGATGAGCAAAAGTCTTCAAGAAATGCTGCAAAAAATTTATGATGCCTTTCTAAGGAAGTCAGAGCTGGCCTCTGTACCTTGAGGAGTTTTTTTTCTCTCCCGCTTTGTCTCTTTTGCTGTGCTGCCAAAAGAACATTCTGATATGTAATCTCTGGTTGGAGGAATGGCAGACAGACAAACACATGTGCACAGTGCACATTTGTTTTCCTGCTCTTGACCTGCAATCGACTGTAAAGCTATGGAGTGAGAGGGAAAGAGTGGCTGCCATACAACAGATGGTTCTCCTTAAGGAGTTGAGATGAAACTCTTTGTGTTACAAGTGCTCTTTGGTCTTTTTTGAGACTCGAATCAGTTCAGGCTCCCCTGCTGGGCTTCGTTCCAATGCGCTGAGACCAAATGAGTGCATAGGCCTGCATATGCATTCACACACACAGCAATCTGATGAACAGTTTCACCTGCCATCTTTCTTTGATTTATTGAACAGACAAAAGTTTTATTCAAGGCTTACAAATTTCCCTTCAGTGTGTTCTAGCCTTACGAGAGCATCCTTGCCATTTCACACCAATCATATTGTACCTTTTACCTTTAGATATTGTTATTGTTGACCTGCCTTAATTCCTTTTATTAGATTTGGGTTGTGGCTCTAAAAAATAATCACAAATTCTTGGAATCTGGAGCTTCAACAGGATTGATGTTGAATCTGAATAGGAAATGGAGTGCATGTAGCAACCAGGGTCTTACACAGATGGGGGGGTTGCATCCCCAGCAGAGTGATGGCATCACTTCTCAAAGCACACATGCTTGTGACAAGTAAACTGAAATCATCATTGATGTTATTTATTTTCAAATGCTCCCCGCTTGACAGGCGACATCTTGTTCGGCACACATCCCAAGGGAGGCCGCGGTGCGTAGCGCTTCTCGGCTCCATCACGCACAGACAGCCGCTCTGTGCTGACACCAAAGCAATGAGACTCTATAGAGACTTGCTCTGGAATTTGTCACAATCCTGCCGCACCACATGAAGAAAACATAAATGCACTCAGCTCTATGTTTACACACTTTCAGATGTGTCACAATGCTTGTCTCTACCTCAGCACCTCCACCACACCAAAATAACACTGTTATTGTAGATTTGAGCCTTTAAGTGTGTGTCTGTGCACCTATGCTAGACACCTATCAACAAAGTTTAACAGACACTTTTACAGATTCTACAGCAAGGACAAAAGCTAACATCTGCATAAAACATGTGTCTTTTTGTCCTCCCTGTCTAAAGGTAGAGTAAAAATAGTTTTGCAAGTTCTCTACTATAATCCATCACAGGCATCATAAAAACTACACAGTTCAGTGCTACGAACAACAGCAGCTCGCCAGCATTGCCTATCTCAGCATAGTCAGGCTCTGAGTGGGTGTGTTTTTGCACTATGTGTGTCTTTGGGAGCCTGGCCCATCCATTCATGTGTACATGGCCTCATTATCAGTCAGTAGCTGTCTGTGCTCAGGGGAGGTGGTGTAGATGAAAGAGTGAGCATGGCAGTGGGCAGGTAAACCAGCCATGAGCCAACACCAGAGCCCAGATCCCCCCGGCACAGCTCTGCTAAAGGAGTCCATTTGTCAAATGTGCCTCCACTGAAGCCCGCAAGGGAGTACATTACTGGCTGGGGCCCCTGCAGGGAGCGCTTCTCTTACTCCTAGCCACACTCAGTCACCAGGCTGGCCGCCCAAGGTGCTTCCTACAGTCAGCGGTGACTAGCCCCCAGCCTGCACTCATTTGATTGGCTCATTAATAAAACAGCCCCCACCAAGAGCAGGGGACATGCTCTGGTGCTCTGGACATTGCTCTCTCTTTCTAATGGGCCAGCGGGGAGAGGCCTTTGTCTGCACCCGAGTCTCTCACATCCTTCAACATGTCAGACAAGACAATGCAAGGAAGGATGGAGGGCTTTGACTGTGTAAAGCCCAGATCATGTTGTATCTGTGCCCAGACTGGAGCTGAGAATTCACCCTAGATCTTCATGTGTGTTCACTGGCTTTGTACATCAATCCCACTTAGGCACACTTGGTCAAACCGCCTCAACCGTTTATCCTCTGAAAATGATTATGGACTGACATCGCATCTCCCACCTTTAATCGTTCCTTTACTGTGCAGATCAGATGCCATCATCATACCTTGTTTAAGTGTAAATTTAGAGAGTAGTCTGTAAACTCCTTTTCCTGTTTTGCATGTCGAACACAAGTAGAAGCTGTTCTGATTCACAGCTGGGCTCCTGTGGGAGAAACAAGAGTTTTGTTTGTGTTGTTGTAGGACGTAAATCTAACGAGAGAGTTGGCGATGGAGCACTAAGCCTTATGGATCCCCTGTGGGTCTTACGGAGCCCCTCACTAAATAAATCTGAAAATCGAAAATACATATGGTGTGGTATAAAGGAACGCTTATTCTCCTTTGAGGAGAGCATCAGATTTAGTGGCTTCACGGCACTACTGGATCCTACCCTAAAATATTAACACAGACATGTGAGTAAGAAGAGCAGCTTTACATTTTTGTCTCTAGGGGGCCCAAACTTGGGTCTGTTTTCAGAACAATTTAGTCATCACTATTACCATATATATATATTTCCTGTTTTGGGGGGAGAGGGAAACAACAAGTGAAAAAGGGGCAACATAGACCCCATTATAACTTCAGACACAAGTCGGAGAGTTAGGTGACTCTCCACAATTATTAGCTTAGGGAAACGGTCTGGAGATTTATGAATATCCCCAGGTGACTTGGAGTAGCCCTAGTCACTTCCATATGTGACCCTGTGGCTGAGTGGTTGACAGGGCCCTTCCAGGCAGATTAAGCTCCCATGTCGTGGCTGAGAGGCCTTCCTTGTTGGCAGCTGGGGGCCCCGGGTAGCGTAGCCTCTTGAGCTCAATTGGTAAAGATCACAGATGAGGAGGCCCCAGTAAAGGCAGCTCGATGCTGGGTCACTGCAGTCTGTGAGGCCCTCCTCTTAGGAATTGGGTTTAGTGTTACGCTCAGTCCCTTGAAGAGGAAATAACAGAGGCACCAATTAAAGCTTTAAGACATTAAATAAAAACCCTCTGTTGTTGGCTTTAAAACATCTCAGTTAATACTTGTTTGTCTTTACGATGTAGCCCCAGTCAGCTGCCATTGCTCTGCTTTCTATTAAAGTGGGATTGAGTGGTTTTGTGCAATTTTGTTCTCCTCCTTTTAAAAATCTTTCTTTTGCGTCCAATAAATTGCTATATAAACAAGCTGTTTTATTGCTGAAATACATTCTTTTAGAGAAGTGGATGTCCAGGTTTTGTAGACTAGACGTACGTGTGCAGTGTGTTAATGGTTTTGCCAATCAGAATACATTTGCAAATGCTTGAGGTCCTATGATTAGCCATGAGACGTACTTTTCCCTGGTGTTTAAAATTATTTCTCACATTAGACATGCTTTAAAACCAAAGATCTTTCAGTTAGTTCAAGACAAAACTAGAACCAGATGGCATTCTTGAAAATCACACTTGTTCCAGATTAATAACTTTCTCTATTACAGCTGCTAATAATTATTTTCAGATTTATTATTTTTCAGTCAGTGATGTGTTTTTTTTCTGCGTTGACATGTCCTTTCTCTATGTATGTCAGCACAGCATAATGCAATGCACCGTGCATGCACTTAGCCAAAGCATTTGTGCATTATTGAATTTAGATTACCTGTAAAGTAGTGGACAGAGCGGCGCAAACGTGTTGTTTCTACATGTGAGTCTAAAATTGAAAGCCTTGTGTGTCCAGTCAATCTTGTAGTCCATCAAATCAAGCTCTTGCAGATTTGATAGAAAGCCCTGCCGCAATTCTACAGAGGTCCAACAAAATAAAATACTTGTATAAAACAAATGTCAAATGCTTCCAGCTTCTGTCCCTGGAGCTGCATTGGTGTAATTAGCGAGGACGGCCCTTGCCCTAGCACCACTCTTCCTTCCAACCCCCAAACCCCAATAGCTTCAGCTAGAGGAGGGCTAGGGCAGCGCACTTGGGACATTGGGAGGAGGGTTTGTGCACTGGGTGTCCCAGGGGAAGGCAGGGTTAGAAGTCATTGCAGGCTTGTGGCCAGATGAACGAGAGGGCTGTGATGAAGAAAGGCTTTCGTGGCTTCGTAGCTGAGCTCTCTCAGCAAAAGGGCCTAATCCATATTACATGTGCAAAAGCCTTGCAGATTAACAGACATCTTCATCAAAATGAATTAAAACTTATCAATTCTGAGTGAGCACAGGGTCAAATTGGAAAATGGATTTTTACTGAGAACTGCTGAGAAGACATTTTCTTCTAATGTTCTTTAAAGGTTAAGATTCTTAGGTTGAGAACTTAACCTCTTATGTGGAAGCCATTAGTTTGCCAGGCGAGGGGCTATTAATGTGGAATTTGGGTTAGTGACACACACAATTATGGGCTAAAATGGAAACCATCTGACTGGTGTTAATGTCTTAACTCATTTGTGGTGACTCTTGACCACTTTAAGGTTTACGAACAAGACCAGCTGTAAAATGTCTGTCTTGTTGTCCTTTCTCTGTGACCTCAGTACTTGGCCATAGAGTGGCCTTAGTAAGGCCCTAATTGAATGCTTTATATAATAATGACATGAAATTAAATAAACACAATCTTCCGTTTATGTGCTGTAAACAGTTCAAATCTAATTTTGGTAATGTTCTTCATCTTTAATTTGCTTTTACCTGGATGCTATCAAGTCTTCATGTCAAGAGATTCAGCAATAAAAGGCCAGAAACCAGAACAACAACAGGATTTTCTGAGAAGTGGCACCTTAAAATAGGCTTTATTTGTTGGTTAAATTAGAAGAAAATATGATGCGTGTTTAGTTGGGCATTCAGTCATTGATTCATCTCTGTTGGTTTGTAGTGGATTAGAGGTGGTTTAGTTTAGTGAAAAGATCAGTGTAAACAGCTGACGTCTTGGTCACTAATTTAATTTCTACTGTTGAAATTTTATTTTGAGTGATAATCTGATATTTCGTAACTTAATTTACTTCATTTAAACCAATTTAGTTAGCCTTGATTTGTATTTTGTAAGGGGGACTTTTTGATATTTTTTTTTATTTGATAGGGCCATGTTTCCTGTTCTAACTTGAGTTAATATAAGATCACAGCACTTCATCTGTCTAGCCTTCATCACATTGTGCTGTGCCACACTGGGCATCTTGGATTCTGTCATGAGAGAGTCATCGGAAGAGCTTTATTGGGCTACACATGGTTAGAGTGAGTCGAAAACTACTTTCTGTAATCACTAAAATGTGCTAATTTTATCAACCTCTTATTGCTTCATAATTAGACACACGCCAGAGAAGTCTGAAAACAGGCCAAGGTCAGAGATTTCCATTGAAAGCTGTGGCATATCCGTTTTGAGAAAAAAGAATACAAGAGCACAATGTTCCTCTTCCACATCCCCAATGAGACAAAACTTTGAATCAATAAAACTGCACAGGGCATAGTTAATCTACCCACCACCATCTTAGCCTCTATTTCAGTGTGAGGGAAGCCGGCAGCCATTTTGTTTTGCTGTTTTCTTGAATGGTTTCCTGTTTAAAGATGCCGTCTGTGCATGGAGTTAATTAAGCCATAGTTTTAGAGTCATAATTGATTGAATCATAGACTCATAATAGAAATTGCAGGGCCCCAGCAGCTGTCTTACTGAATTAAAACCAGTGGCATCCTCTGCTGGTGAAAGAATATGTTAATAAGGTCCTGAATGCAATCAGATTTTTTTGTTTTGTCCTTTTTTTTAAAGCCGGTTCGCTTCTTTTTCTCAAGGGGTCTTATTATGCACTTTGTAACATTGGAGAGTTACTGTGCAATCCAATGGGAAACCAGAGGACCCTCCCATTGCTCCCCTTAAGTCAGTCAAAGCATGTGCCTCATCCATCCTGGCAAATCCTATGACACATGGGGCTAAAGAGCAACGCCTTGTATCCTTTATGAATGGTGTATTTCCAGAGCGTGTAGTACAGTGACTTACTGCGAGCACTTGTGTCCACATTTAATCTGAGAGACATACAGCAGCATATGTCAACTTCAGAGATGTTCTTGTCTGTATACTTGAACCTTGAACAGTCATTCCCACATCTCTTGTTTTTACATTAGGCCATTCACAATCGTATATGTAGCCGATCAAAACCGGAAATTGCCGTGTGCAAGAAATATATTCTAGAAAGTATACAATTTAGCCTCCCTGTCCTCTGTGGTTTCCATCATCTCCTTCCTGTTGCCACTGTTTCGGCTTTTCCCAGGCCGACCCCAGCATTACAGTGTGATAGTGCAGCAAGGTAATGATGAGAAATGGAGTTATAATGCCAGTTGTTAAACCTCGGGCCTCACAACAAATGTGCTTCAGAGACCTTGCATTTGTCTCTGAATGGATTAGGCCTTTGCTCTGCTAACCCTATATTTAATCTCACTCCCGCCCTGGCAGCAGCTCTGTTTCTCATGGTAACAAATATACTGTCATGTATTTCCTTAACCATTAGAGCACCTGGACAATTGCAGGCTCTTTGTATTGTTGTCTGTATTATTGGTTGGTATATAGAGGAAAAGAATGTCATAGGTATTTGTTCTATTGTTTCTAATCTGGTTTGTCTGGTTATGTAGTAACACCATAGTTTCACTCATCAGATTTATTTATAGGTATTAGTAAGCTGTAATAGAGGCAATGGTGGCTCAGGGGAATTTACTCCCATTGTACATATACACTTAAAATCTGACAAAAACATCTATTGCTCATCTAACCAATCATTTAATATGGTGATTATTCTCACAGCACCAGCAGAGTCATAGAATGTTAATAAAATGGTGCCATTCTGTATTGAATTATCAATGTGCTTAAAAAAATACATCTCCAAGCGTCTTTCACACTTTCTGAGTCGGAGCAAAATTCACTTTTATCTTGTTAAAGGAATGGAAATTTTATTACAAGAAAAATAACACCACTTGTTTTTCATTTTCTGTTTCATATCCGAAGCAGCCAGTTAGTCGTGAGATTGCTTGGATTATTGTGACCACCTTTGGTGTTCACGCATAATTTGGTGGGCTTTGGTTATTCTGTATCTAATCTTTAAAACTCAGTAGCAAGTGCATGGCTGTCCTCTCGGAATGTAATGCAGCAGTGAAGCATATCAGAGGTTGTTATTGCAGGCATCCTGCTAAGTGCCCATAAATTACTTGCTAATCTCACTTCTCCCATTTCCATCTTTTTTCTTTGTGCAAATTATACCCTAGTGGAGACAAATCAACAAGACCACACAAGGTTGTGCCTTCTGTTTTTACGTTTCCAGGACAAAAGCTGTGAAATGTAGTTTTTGTCTCTGTCAATCTTTCAAATTGCTCAGAAGGAGGGAAAATGAAAGCTGTTGGTCCATAAACACTTGTGTATCAAATGTAAGATCTAGTTTGCACATTTTCGCCTGCCAGCACTGTGAAGACGATAAAGAATGTCAAGGTGACATGTGCATGCTTTTGGAGGGAGAATAAAGACAGCAGTGTCCTTGCTGATTCTATCAGTGGGAGCCATTCTTTACCTCGTACATTGGACAAGGAGGGAGTGGGGGAGGAAGGCCATAAGAGGGTGGAGGTGCAGCAGAATAAAAGCATAACGTCGCTCCTCTGAACACTAGTCAAAAGCAACACTGTTATCAGCTTCCAACTGCTTTTCTTCTTGCATCGATCTGTGGTACTGGGCAATGCAAATGGCTGCAGCTTGCCCTGGGTATTCTACCGTCAATGGAGAGTAATTATCTTCGGCAACAACCAATATTGAATTGTTAAGCCTCAGGATAAGGTAGCCAGGAGAGCCTTCAAACAGTCACTCACCTCTGTGGGCTTGAAGGCTGATGGATGGATCAGCTGGGACTGGCTGCTAGAGGGGCTCCTGAGGCAAACTAGAAGAGTTACCAGCTCTCATCTCCCTCTGCCCTAGCAGCACTGCATTACAAATCCCAGAGAAAATTCATTTTTAATGTGCCTGGCGGAGGGTGCTTTTTGTTCTACACCACCACGATCAATCAGGACGACTTTTCATGTCGAGCAGGAATCTCCAGCAACATTTGCCATGAGGGTTTTGACGAGCACAACTTTGAAGAAGGTTATAAACACTGCCTTACAACCTCTACTTATGGTGTAGTTATGGAATATGACTGCAAAAGGCCGGAGACAACATACAAGTGAAAAGCCGCTATTGTATCTGAATCCATTTCTACATAGTGTCCTACATGGTGTATTTTGTTTCTGTATCTTGTTCCTCTTTAGAGGTTTTCTATTACCGTAAAGTCCTTTTTAGTTTAGTCCCGAGAGTCCTTCAGCATCTCTGACATTCTCTGGCCTGTGTTCTCACTAGCACTACTTGTATTCTGGAGTATATGCTAGCACTCCAAACGGATGACCTAGAAATGCTGTCCATATTGAAAGATGGGAGTCATTGAAGAAGGTGCTCATTCTCACATCATTGGTCTGTGCTACTCAATCCCCTTAATGAATAAATCATGGTTTCCGCAAGGCACTCTCCAGATAGAAATTACAATGTACAGCTGCAGAAATAAAATGGAATAAAACATGACTGGGTTCCATTTTGGTAGTGACAGCCTATGTTGTGCCTCTCCACCATCATTACTTGTAATGGGGAGCATTCAAAGT